>VOQJ01022026.1:98609-117638 GCA_015052665.1 Apistogramma diplotaenia | reverse complement strand
AAGGACCCTTCATTGAACCTCAAAGAAAGATTTGCATATATAATACATGTGCAAGTCTGTGTGTGTGTGGGGGGGGGGGCATGGACAGGTAAGGCATCTTTTGCTTGGACACAGCAGGTGTGAAAAGGGGTCGGCGGTGCCTATCTTGCAAAACCCCCTGGGACTGAATGTGAGTCATCTCTGTGTTTATATATGCATGCATGCATGCATTTTTTTGGTCTGTGTATGGAGCAAACAGTAAAGGTCAAGCACACCGAAAGGCTAAAATATAAATGAGCAGCCATGGAAACTCCAAAAGCATTAATGATCTAATAACATGAGTCTGATTTGTTGATAAAATCTATTTACATCATAAGTTTTTTTTGAATGCAGACTGTACCTGTAGTCACATATGAAAACACAGATATATGTTCATTTACTCTTTTTTTGTTCATTATTTCACTGTATAAATAAACACCCAGCAAATAACAAATACATATATTTATTGTTCCCATTCTTTGCAAGCTGCACATTCATTAAGACAAAATAATGACAATTAAAGGCACTATTAGTGTCACGGTTTGATGAAGACTTATGTTAACAAAGCTAGTCTAAAAATGAGACAATTATGGAGCTTTAAGGAACTATTAATCACATTCTTTGATAGTGAAAACATATTTTAAACGTTGCTGATACGTGTTGCATTTTGAGGTAAGCGTAACATTGCACACATGCAGTGACACGCTTGTATGACTGTGGCTGATGTAAGCAATGCTAGCCCCAGCAGATTTCTTTATTTACAGCCATGAAATAATTGCCAGAAAATTCAATAAAAAAATGGAGTGTTTCTTGACCTTTCTGACAAATAAAAAACATTCATATAAATATTAAAAATTTAATTTGTAGCATATTTGCTACATCTGACTTTTTGCTTACAAATATATTGTGCAGTTTATTTTGGTTTTTCAATCACATTGGAAATATGATACATTAGGTGTTAAGAGGTCAAGTCCGAACGCCTACTCAAAATCTTGCTACACTTTGCTAACTAGGCACGCACATACCTAGTGCAGAGCTATTGTTGGGAATTTAATTATCAGGATTTTTACTTTTTGCACATAATGAGGCAACTTCGTGCTGGAGGATGATGTTCAATACCTGCGGCAGTCTGCAGACCAAAACATATTGTTAAATGGCTGAAAAGTTGTGAGGCGCTTATTTGGTCTGTGAGGGCCATTGAGTTTATTTGCCTTTGCCGATAGAAAGAAGGAAAAGTCTGCATTCCGAGGTGGGAAGGGTAGAAGTTCCACTAGGCCACCGGAGTTTTTGCACTCGTATGCCACATTCTCATTCGGCCATTCCATGACTGCTTCTTTTGCACAGTATAAATTTTATTAGAAATGAAGTGCAATATATAGTTTTTTTGGAGTTTTTTTTTCTTTTGTTTGTTTACAATTTGGTTTCCAAGGAGCTCTATTAAATGCTGGTTCTTTGACCATACAAGGCTTTGTCTGAGCTTTCCATTACTTATCTAGGGCTGAGCCAAATGAAATGTCATACCACCATTCCTTCTCTGTTCAATGGGAAATGGCACACAGCTCACAACAGCCAGAATGCGCTGCAATTAAATTCATCCCCAGAGCTACAAAAGCCTTCTCTGAGCTGAAGTTCCTGTTACATTGTACCCTGCAGGATGTTACACATCTATTCAACAGCAGCTCAACTGTGCTTGTCGACAATACCTGGAAAGAATAGAATAGGATGGTGGAGTATTGTGACATTTGATGGCAAATGTGTTCTGGGATTATCTCTGCAGCAGCCAATATACAGCGAGGCAACTTTGCAATTTTCTGAAGACAGTTCCTGCTGGACACTAATTACAAAGAGTTTGTGCCTACTCCATAAATGATTAGTTGCTTTCTCTGACAATAGCTGGTTTACAGCAGTGTCTTTGTTCTATTCTGTGCTGTAGCTTCAGTCATTCAGTTGTAAGAGAAACGATGTATCAAAGTCACGCAGCACCGTGTTTGCCTATTCAATTTAATTGCACCTGTTTGTGTTTGCCGCTTTCCTGTATATTGGGAATATTGTGTCAAGAACTGCAAAGAGATTATCTGATGAGCTAATGCCGCAAGGCAACGCTCATTTCTGCCTGCAAAAACAATCAATCAGCCTTTCCTGTACACTTATTCGAGCTTAGTACTAAGTATTATAAAGCACAAAAGCAATGGGTGCAGATATTATTACTTGTGAAAACAGGTGTAACTAATAACAGCTGCATTTCTCTTCAGTGTGCCTGTGCCAGGCCTCTGGCATTATACAGGCTGGCACACTGGCACTGCTTATTGGCACAGCAAAATGGAATGAAGCCATCATTAATGTTATTAGTCACACCTGTGATTTTCCTGCCATGAGAAAGAACTATTGTATCTATTTCAGACTACTGTACCGTGCAACAGACAGAACTGGATAGCATTTGGAACAAAAATCTGATCATGAACACAAAAAACTGCTGCCACACGTTAAATTATTGATGGGGCACATGTTCATCCTTTTGTGTTAGTTAAGGGCTCCAATTTATTGCTAGACGTGTTTACTCATTGAAAGCATCTATAGGAGTTCAGAAAGAAGGTGAGATGAGGCTTTCCTCTTCCCACTGAGTTGCACATTTGGCTGGCTCATTCAAGAGAAATTGCGGCAGTCAGCCAGCGCGTGTAAAATGGTCTTTGCTGGGGTTCTGGTTGCTCAGGAGCCAAACTCCAGTGACTCATCTCCACTCAGGAGGGGAGATGCCAGACACAGAAGTGGTATTTGTCAGTGAGAGTGAAAATTACCATCTGCAGGGCATCTCACTAGCATCTTTTATTTACCGACACCACCCTGTCTAGCCGGCTGTCTGTCTGATGGCTAGCTGACTGGCTAATAGAATGACTGGAAGTTTGATTTACACGCTGACTTACTGTCTATGTAAGGTAACTCACATGCTTGACTTTAAGTCTTATTGTCTGTCTCATTAAATCTTGTGTATAAATACCTAAAAAGTACTTACTACATAACTACTTACTAAAAAAAAGTGTAAAGTATCACCGATTACTAAAATCTGTGTTGGAATCTAAGCTGCAGAAGTGTACATGCAGACCCTGTAACTAAAATTAGAGGCATGAATTTAAATCCCCAGATCAAATGTTAAATGCCTGAGACTAGCAGGAAACTGTAAAGTAAGAGACTCCATGATCTAATCCCACACTCAGGCAGCTCATTATTTAGTCTCCTACTGAAGTCTGGGCTTCTATATTGACAAAATCCTGTCCCTATGGTCTCTAAAACTTGCCAGCCAATTTCCTGATTTCTAAGACACTTTCCCTGTCTTTCCCTCTCGCTGTGCTCTCAGCTCAGACAGGAAAAATGTGCAGATGTTTTATTGATGATTTTTTTTTAAACCTTTACATTTAATTTAAAATAAGGTAATTTCATTGCCTGCCAATTTCTGATTGTGATTTTTCAACCAGTGCTTGAGTGTTGCGTGAAACTAAGCTGTCCCTCACCTAAATTTGTTTTACTTTTACGTGTCCATAGTTGGGCACCACATTGTGTGACCCCTCACCTGCAGTACTGTCTACTTCATGCAGAAAGACAGTTTGTTTCTTTTCTGTTAAAGGTTGTCATGTCATGCACAAAAAATGTAAATTCATGGAAAATCAGTGTCACAAAATCAATAATTCAACTGACCAAAAGGTGACAAAGTATTAGCAATGTACAACAGGAGGTTTGCAGCTTGTCATTTCTCTGCATAGGTAAAATACAAGGTTAAAATATGTGTGAGTGGAACAGAAAACACAGTAGCATGTTAATGTTGCAAGGTGTCATTGTTAAAATATTGTAGATGGCTCAATTTAGAATTGATGCTGATGCATCTATCATCACTTATAGAGATTATGATGAAGCCTGGTTGAAAACAAACAAACAAACAAACAAACAAACAAGCAAACCTGACCTGAACAACTCATGCTCAGGTTATTGCCAAGGTGGTGTTTGATCAGACATACATAGCTTTATTCAGTTCACTACATTCATTACTCTCTTGTATCCTGATGAAATAATTGGAGGATCACAATTTTACAAGTTTACAAGGACCTGTGTTTGTGAAGTAACATACTGGAAGTAACAAATGCTTTTTGCTAATCTTCTTGTAATTACTGGTGTGAGATGGTACCTGCATCCCATTCAAATTACACATGTTGTTCAGATCGTGATTTCATCTTTTTCAGATTTCCAATCCAGTCATCCAAACGTGATGATTTTGGTGTCTACTGACCATTGTTACATCATTTGACTTTCAATTTGAATATTTTGCTTATTAAGAGCTGATGTGTGAGATTAGTGTTCCCTTAGTTTCCTGCACAGCGTAGACAGAAACTGCTCAACCTTTTTGTTTTGTTTTTTGTTTGTTTTTTGGGGGAGATAATGTAATAATTGGAGTCATTATTGGAGAGTGCTTATGTGGTATGCATCACAAACTTTCAAGTAATGCATAATTTATGTTTTAGAAACAGTTTATTACACAAATACTAAACAGAATATCAAGGATCTTATAAGTCAGTATGTTGATTTCTTTATTCAATGAATTGCTGTTTTCTTACAAGTTATTTGTGTGCACTGTGACTTTAAAAATGTCAAAGTTGACTTTATCAGGATTTACTTTGTTTTTTTTTTGAGAATTTAACTATTTAATCCTATTCCGTTGTTTCTCCAAATTGGAATGGTGTTCATCAGAAGATCCTGCACAGATGAGAGGTGGCACGTGAGCAAATCTGAACTCTCATGTTTTTCTTTTTTTTTTTCCCTCATGTGTTAATTTTAGCAATGCCAGTGCCGGAGCAGCCTGCAGAGCAGGAGAAGGGGGCCATGGTTGCCCCTGTGATGCCAGCCTCCAATGGAGACAGATCTGAGACAGAGACAACCTCCTCTATCCTCGCCTCTGTCAAAGAGCAGGTAGGAATTCTTTCAATTAAATGTACGTGCTGAATTATGTAAAGCCTAAAAAGGTGAAGCTGTAGCTGTGTTGCCAGTTAACAGCTTACTATAAGGCAGGTCAGTAAGTTGCTGCTGTTATATAGCAGCACCCCACTGCTATAAAGTGTTTAAAGGAAAGCAACAATTGATTGGTTTCAAGGTAATGCACGAGTTTAATGGATGGAAGTAATGGAGATTATGGAGCGAGCGCCGCGGCCAGTGTAGACATGGTGGAAAATGTCATTAAAATCAAGGCAGTTACTTGACGGATGAGTGGTGGAGTGGCAACCGCATTGCTACAATGATGCTGCATGGTTTTGCTTAAAAGCGAAGATTCGGAAAATCATATACTGTATAAGTAGAGGATGGTGGAAGAATATGATCAATAAATCAATCGTTGGTTTGGGTGAGGGTGAAGGGAAAAAAATGCAATGCAAAAATATTTTAGTATTTGATATGTTAGGTTGAGAAGGAGTCAGAAAAAGTAAGAATAAGAGGTATGCAACAAGCAGAAGACTGGAAAAGAATTGATTTTATGATTTTGTTTAATATAATTCTACTGTATGTATTCAAGTGGGAGTTTTGTTAAACAATGCAACATTTGACAGATTTTTCATATCTGAAGTTATGCGTACATGTTGTTTAAGCTTATCCGAATTGATCTTTATACCCCTTCATTTGCATATTTAATCCTATGTCGATGTGTTACATACAGTAACATGTGTGCACAGCGTTTCCTTTCAAAATTAAAGATATTCCTCTAAAAAAAAGTTCACACTAATTGCATTTGGTAAATTGTACTTACTTTGCATTGTACTTATTTCATGTGTAACAGAACTCTGTTTCATTTCGATATAGCTCATCAGCAAGTACAATATGCCATAGATTTATCATCTGCATTCCCCTAATTTAATACCACAAAATATTCCATTTACCCTTACTGAGTCAAGGACAAGTCCTGATAGCAATTTAAGCTTTGTTTCCCTTTGCAAATGGCATTCATTTGTGTGTGTGTGTGTTTTTCTAGACCAGAGAACCTCTCAGTGCTTTCACATTACTGAATCACTGAAGCGTGCAGTGTTTAGTCAGATCCATGCAGCAGGCCAGATTTGAATCCAGCCCTTCCTCCTCCCATTGGGAGAGCAAATGTACGTAGTAGAAGTTAACCACAAGAGAAATATATCACAGCATTGTTGCCATTGTTGAAGTCTTGTGCCTGCAGTGCGACATTTCTCAAAGATTCTCCCCTGAGGAAAACAAATGTTTAAAAAAAAAGACTTGTTCAGTCATTAGAAGAGAACAGGAAACAAGAAAATGCATATGATCACAGCTCTAATCAGCTCTACATACAGTAGCAGCACATTAGCTAGAAGTCAGATCGACTGTTTCTGTGCTTGCTTTGCTGATTCAGTGAAGCACACCTGATTTTGTCAGATCTATTTATCTTTACTGATTCAGTTCAGTTCAATTCAGTTTTATTTATATGGCACCAATTCACAATAACAGTCGCTTCAAGGTGCTTTATATTGCTATATTGTAAAAACTCTACAATAATACGGAGAAAACCCAACAATCATACTGAGCTGCACTAATGCTAATGCACCACTGATAAAGTGTAGTGGGTTCCAAAAATACGACGCAGACAGTTCATTTCAATAATGAATAACAAGGATCAAAACGTAGCAGACCTGACGAGGGTAACCTGGTAACTAAATAAATACAGAATAAGCAGCACAGGTTTTGTTTTTCTCCAGGAAAACAATGTGGCAGTTCAGATCAAGGAAACGCAGCTATAGGAGAAACGTATAGGTATAAAACTAAAATATGTCAGCTGTCCTGCAGGATGTGCAACAAAACACAAAAAATATTCATCCTCAGATCCTGAGCTGCACATGGGTTAATAAAATTATTGCTAATTTGTCACATGCACGAGTGCGCTGCAGGTATTTATTTAAAGTTAATTCTACATATTGTAGGATTCTGACATGACGTGCTCCTGACGCTCCACATTAAGTTACGTTTTGCTCAGTTTCATCAACATATCAGACATACTGAGGACCAGAAATAATGGAGAGCTCACTGAGGGGCTACAGGATGCAGTATTTGGGTATGCTTACAGCTTTGAGCTAACCTCTTGTGTCAATCATACACATGTTCTGATAACATTTCTCGCTCGCATTCCAGATTAATTGATGCTTGTAATGGAAACTGTCAGTCATGTCATGCACAAAATAAGACAAATTTGCAGCCTTAAATTTGATGCAATTGTCAATAAATTGGTTGATGCAAACCTTAGTAATTGATTTTTTTCTGTGATTCATTTAAATACTCCTCACAAGATTTTGTGCATCTGAAAGCGAAACATATGTTTAGGAAATCACAACATTATTTTTTTTTAATGCAGGTTTTGTGCTCGCATAGACTGTTAGTGAATCTGTCCCTTAAAACAGCTGGATTTACTGTAGATTTGCTACTTAGAGGAACACAGCTAAATCCGCTGCTGCAGAGCCACTCATCCTGATATCTGGCAGAAGTATGGGAATGTCTGGAGAAGATTAAGCATGTCGATTTATCAGTTACACTGTATCTGGTCAAGTTCAAACATGGTACTAACCACACTGTACAAGTTATGTATTAGAGACAACAGCAATACTTCAGAATCATTGTACTGTACCATATACAGTATATAGGCGGGGGAACACATATTAGCACTCCCCTTTATATGTTAAGTTCTGTTATCATAGGATCTTTCCACCTGTGTTAGGAAAAATGCATTGCATTGACTCTACCTAAAGTTTAGTCTGAATTCAGTAGATGTAGTTTTTCCTCAATAAATCTCATCGCACAGCTGGGCAAAGTGTGATATTGTATATTTAAGAGCTCTACTTGCAAAACATGAACTTTTACAAACACTGCAATTCCACAGAGACGACAAAGTGGGGTTAAGATGGATTTAATATTTCCTCAGATCAGCAAATGTTAAATATATACTATATTTTTAAATTCATTTATACCCTGTCCTTGATTTGTTGCTACTACACATATGTGTTTGCATTTGCAAGTGTGTAATAGATACATTATGCAAGTAGGTGATCAAAGGTTAAGTCAACATCACTCGCACTCTCTCGCTCTCTCTTTGCGCTTTGCACTGACAGTCCCTAACCAGATGTATGCCTGTGTGTACGTTTATGTGTTTCCTGGCTGTGATTTGCTCCAGTAACCGTGGCACACCCACCCTCATGTGTTATATACACCATTCTCACTGTGGTTTTCCCTGTGAGCAAATGCACATGTAGAGGGAATACGCATGGCTTAGATTTCATTCAGGAGACGCCGTCTATTTGCTGGTATACGTATGTTTGGATGTTGGTGGCAGGGAAAGAAAGATATGTACAATAGTATGTTCATAATGTTTTTTTTCTTACACTATTAGTCCTGGGGGTAACTAAAGGATTCCAACAATGAGATACATTTAGAACGGGAAGTAGTTGGACAGTGAATAACACACTATTAAGTAAGGGTTAAAGACTTTGTAATGCTTAGTTGGGTCTTCTTGCTGCTATCTGTACCAATTAGTGCGCCACAAATTGGAAATTTGTGAAACACAATGCTCTGAGATGTAGCTGGGCTGCTTCTGAACAGTTTATGTTTCTCTTCTTGCTCTGAAGGTTGCCAGAGGAAACTAACGGAGTGAACATCTGATTGTCCAAGTATATATTCACAGAACAACAGCTGTTGCTGTTATAATTATTATGCTACCTGTTAACACCAGGAAGAAACAAAACAGTGGATTAAAACAACACAATAGCACCAAACAGCACGATACCTGTAGCTTAATGAAGTATTTGATGCTTAACTGGCAGCAAAATTAGATAATTTAGAGCTTTCTGCAAAACAGCAAAGATGCAAACAGCACATCAGAGAATTAATTACAATAATCAATTTGAGTGGTCAATAATTAAGTTAAAGACTTAGCACACACTAACCTTGAGTTCACTGTGGACAAATACACTGTGCTCAACATTTAATTATAAGTTTAAAAAAAAGAAAACTGGGGTCTGCTAGTCAACCTGGTGTGTTTATAACAGTTGGTGCAACTTCCCCCATGGAGATACATCGAATAGCCAAACTCACTAGAGGGTGCAGATACACTTCAAAATGTATTAAAGACAGATGTGTGGTGTTAACACTTGTATTCCTGTGGTCCTCTTACTGTTTTAGCAGAATCAGGACTCAGGCTTAGTGATCTTTGCCTCCTGAGACCTGCATATAATGAAAGAGCTCGAACTTGACAGTATACTGCACTTATTATCACCACTAAGTCCCTCTCTCTCAGGTTACTGAAGGTGTACCTTGTCTCTTTCATGTCCAAAGCTTATGAAGCACCCAGTTATATTGCTTTCTGTTCATGGGAACCTTTACCCTGAACATCCACAGGAGTTCACAGTTGTCCCCCAGACTAGATGTATTACATTTTCAGCATGAAACTGACTGCAAAGATGTGTGTCCAGTGTTGAAATATCCTTTTCCATTTTTTAAGTGATTTTATTACTGTCACACATTTTTCAAATTAAGTCCACGCTGAGTATTTGAATAGGAGAGGTCTACATTTTGGGGATCGTCTTCATAAGTTGATAAAAAGCCAACATTCACACTGAATGTACATAAGTGAGGAAGCTCAACAGGAAATCTGCTTCATGCAAACTAAAATAATAAATAAATAAATTACATGTTCAGATGAATGTCAGCTGGCTATCTTATATTACAATTTTCAGATTTGATGGTTCCCTGACTGCTACAGTTGGGAGCCATTTGAGTTTCTCAGTGTTTTGCACTGAGTTGCATCATGTCAAAACTTGCCTCAGGAGGGCTCCACAGAGACCATATTAACCATTGCTGAGTTCCTCTGCAATCAGTTTCCCACATATTTTCCTTTAGCTGCATGTAATGTCCTTTTCTGTTTCTGGAAAAATAGCCCTGGAAATGTAACCGTTCCCACTAATTTATAATCTGGTTTATCATGTTTTGCCTTATCCCTTGATTGATGTCCTGATTTAATGATTCCACCAATAATGAGTTTGATGATATTTGCTGTTCTAAACAACCACTAGCCAATTAATCTTTTCTGCTTTGTATTGTTCAGTCTGTTTAGGATCTAGCCAATTTAATCTTTTCAAATTACATTCTATCAGTGATAGATTATTGTCTTTTGTGTAATGAGCTGGCAAGGAGTTTATATTCTTTATAGCCAGAGAAAAACAATACAAAATGAGTGAGAACAAAAGCCACAGGCTAAAATGTTGTTAAGCGATTCTGCAGTCACAGAAAAAAAAAAACATCTTATGGAAGCTGGGAGGGGGTTTGGAAGGTGTTTAAAAAATTCCAGTGTGTTATAGCCCCCTTAAATCCTGCTGGCTGACTTAAGAAATGAACTGAGCTTTTGATATATACTGTAGATGCTTCTTGAATGCTGTTTAAGTAAAAATAAATGAGATCAATCTTTCACTTTGATTTTACAATTATCCTGGCGCTTTTATTACCCCTTAGTTATTATTGCTATGGAGAGCTCTGATAACTTTTATTATTACATTTTTGGATTTGCTTCTTCTTTTCTTTCTTTTCTTAGCTTAAAATAATAGACTGCTGTAATACAGGCATGCAACATTTGGCTGCAGTCCATATATTATTTTTTGGTTTGACATTTTGTGGCAACAGATAGTTCAGCATGTAGTAAATGAATGGGAAACATGAGGTAGTAGACCACACATCATATTCACACTCTTTGTTGACGTTACATCCCTCATCATTATCATTTTGTCTGTTCTTCCTCCTTCTCATCTGGAAAACACAACTCCAGCTCTTTCCTCACGCAGCTCAACTACGGTGCGTTCATGTTGCTTTGAGTTTGATGAATGTGAGCTGAAAGTATCCATGAACTACTCGGGTTATCAAAGGTTCACAACAGATGGAAGCAGTTTGTGTATTTGAAAGAAACAAGGTCTTTTACAGAGCTGAGAGGGTAATATATTCTATTCTCCAGACTGCTGGTTATTCTCCAGACTCCCTTTCTTTGCAGGAGTTTGAGTGCACTTCATTGGCCTTTAGAGTGAGCTGAAAACTTTCCTTTTGCTGGCGTGCTCTCACTAAACTTGACTACTGCTCTGGATATTGACTGTGCATATTCTGTACACTTTGACATTCCCCAGCTCTTATAGAAGTTGCTTGAAAAGTGATTTTGTGTAGGTGTCTGTGTGCCGTTTACAACTTGCTCTGAATGGAAATTTGTGTAGGTGTGTGTGCCATTTGTGTATCCTAATAGACTTCTCTGCTTCATCCTCTATCTCTGTCTCCCATGTCCCCTCCCCTTATTGATGCCCTGTCTGTTGCTGGAGTTGGCAGCTGTATTTTGCAGATGTTATAAATTAACTCCCATTCAGAAGCAGAATGATGGGGAAGAAATGAATGAATCCTCTTCCACACCCAAAACTATCAAATGCAGCATCTGATTAAAAACCTTCTGTCTCCTGAAATTGTAATAAGTTGGAGAAAAGGAAACATATTCCAGATGATATCAAATATGAAAGGATCAAAAATCTTTTCAAAGGGTTTCACAAGTTTGTGAATCTTTAAATCTGTGATTTTAAACTAATTCATAAAAATAGGGAACTTTGAAGTTGCATGCAGCCATAGCAAAGTAAGTAAAGCTGGCCTTAAACTGATTTCAGTCTCAGAAGTGGATTTGGGGCGTGTTTCACTTTAATGTGTACCCTCAATGTCCTGTCCTTTGATGCTTGTTTTTCTCATAGTGCCAAATGGAAACTGAACATTTAGCTTGCTCTCATACATTTAGTGGATGAAAAATGTGTGTATGAGTTGACTAATTGTGCATTATGTATTGTATGCCCAGCTGCACATTCGGTATGGCTGCATATGAGCTTCTGCCTGGTTACCTGCTTCTGTGTGCATGCACATGGTGTAAATCATGTGGATAAGTATACTGTAATCTTCAAAATGATTGTTGGAGGCAAAAAAGGAAGTGTCTTAATTCTTAAAAAAAGAATGGGATGTAAAGATACTGTGTGTGTGTGTGTGTGTGTGTGTGTGTGTGTGTGTGTGTGTGTGTGTGTGTGTGCGTGTGCATTATCCAGTAGTCTTTCCTGTGTGTTACAGCAATATTTAAGACACACATAAATGCCAGATGCAGTTTTAATGTGGCTTGCAGATGAAGCTACAGTAAAAGCTGCCAGGGTGACTTGTAGAGATTTTGATGCAAGCTTAAGTAGGAGGTATGTCACAGTAGCAGTATCTCTTTGCCATTTGCTCACTGAAAGAGCATTAGTGGGAGACCAGGGTAGAAAAAAAGGTAATGTTTGGCTGCCGAACTCTACAGTACAGAGTACTGTAGCTTGGGAAAAATTGGCCGAGAAGGCTGTTTAGTATAGTTGTTGTTGTGTACTTGTATGTGTGTGCAGGCACACATGTGTGCATGAGCTACAGTTTGTGTCTGCCAGTTGTGCTGGAATGTTCCATTTAGTCAACATCACCCAGCCAGCAACCCGACTACTGTCACCATCATCATAACTGACAGCTGGCAGGCTGCATGCCACTGCAGCTGCCATGCTCTGGGTCAAAGAAAGAGAGGGAGACATAGAGAGGAGAGACAGCAAAAACTAAAAGAATGAGCAAGAAATATCAGATGAAACATGGAAACCATGCAGAGTGTGTGTTTGTGAGTGCAAACAGAAGGGGTGTGAGAATAAGTAAGATGTGGGCTGCAAGAAAGAGACAAGAAAAGACAAATAGCAATTGCAGACAACGCAGAGGTTTGGAGAATATTATTAATGGTACATAAAAGCGAAAGCTTGAAAAATAGAGCAGAGGGCATGACGGTGTGAAAACAGGCAGACCTACCTTTCAGTGTCAGCAATCCAATACCCAGAGTAAAAAGCAGTCTGTTCAGTCTTTTGTGGTGGAGATAAAGTAATCGATGTATTGCAAATACTGTAAGACACTGTAAACACTACAGAAACGTGTATAATAACGAAGAAAAAAAGTCAGAAACACTATAGAAATACTTTCTAGAATAATTGTTTCTGTAAAAATAAAATTGCCTCAGTAATGGCTCAGAGCTGGTCTGTGTTACTCTCATATACAATAGGTTCTTGGCCCATTTTGCTGGGTCATGATCACTTCAGTCACAAAACTGGTGACAAAGAACTTTACTTGAGAAACAGTTTTTTTTAACAACTTTAACTGTAAACTGGGTCAAAAGTCTATAACCTGTGAAGGTTTCCCCCATGATGCTCCCAATGAGCCCAAACTCAATATTAATGCGTTCATTTGTTATGTGTCCAGTCTCCCCTCCCAGATTTATACGTGGTCATTTTTGAACGATGCAGAATCCTGTAGAACCTGGAAGAACAATGGCATTGTTAGACAAGAAGTCTAATGAGGCATGAAATCAATATGTACGATCCTGTCTCACCCGGGGCATGCTGGGTAATGGAGTGTCAGTAGTGCTTTGGAGCTATTTTAATCACAGGGACCTTGGAAAAGCCACAAATAAACAGACTGGTTTCTGCCAAAATACCACAACCCTCTGAGATGTGTACTGTGTTTGCGTATGTGTGTCTGTAACTACTTTTTATATAATTGAATTTGCTGTGTGTCCATATGCCCGCACCTGCATGAAACAGAAATTAAGCTGTTTTTTTGTGTGTGTGTTCTATTTTTGCATGAATTTCTTGTGAGCAGGATTGCGAGACCCTGTTCATAAGCGTGTGATCATGGCTCAGCTGTAAGGTTCACTGTAACACAGCCCCCATGCCAGCTCGCCTCTTTCTTTTTTACAATGTTACTGAGGTTTGCAGGCATTCGTGCATAGATCTCTTAAGGTTCTGCCACATCATCATTTGACTGGGCCATTGTAACACCCTGATTCCTTTCTTTTTTCAGCCATTCTATTGTAGATTTGCTGCTGTGCTTGGGATCATTGTCCTGCTGTATGACACAGTTTGAACCAAGCTTTGGCTTTTGGATATAGCCTCATATTTGACTCTAGAATACAGAGGAGTTCCTGGATGAATCCAAGGTGCCCAGGTCCTGGGGCTGCAAAACAATCGCCAGCCCTCCACCACCGTGCTTGAAGTGTTTGTGCTGATATGCTTGGTTTGGCTTTCGCTTTTCATAGTGTAGTGCATTATGGTTAAACATCTCCACTTTGGTCTCATCTGTCCTAAAGATTTTGTTCCACATGTCTTGTGGTTTGTTCAGATACAACTTGGCAAGCCTAAGCTGTGCTGCCATGTTTTTGCTAGAAAGAAGAGACTTTATCCTGGCAACCCCTCCAAATAAGCCATACTTGTTCAGTCTTTTTCTAATTGTGCTGTCATGAACTTTAGCATTTAACATGCTAACTTGGGCATGTAGTGCCTGCGATGTAGCTCTTTATTTGCAGGTTCTCCGAACATTGTACATGCTGACCTTGCTGTGGATTTGCTGGGACGTCCACTCCTTCTGGGACGATTGGCAGCTGCGTTTTCAACTGAGCAGTTTTGCTCTCTGTAGAGTGATGGACTGATAATCCTTCTTAGATTGATGGGCAGCAATAACTGCCTCTCGAACATCATTGCTGATGTCTATTGTCCTTAACGGGACACCTAAATGCTCAAGATCAACCAACTATCTAAACGTCTGCTAGTTTCAGATAGTTACATTTGTTGTTGATCAAGTAATTGCATGTTTTATTAGAAGCACCTGACTGCTACTTATTTGCAATAGAAGCAGTAATGATGCACATAGTATTTTTACAGGACTGCGTAAAGAACTCCATGACTATATGGTCTTACTCTTCCTAGATACTGTGTTGGGTGCTTTCCAGGGTTCAGCTGGTCTAAAGCAGTATAGGTGCATATTTTAGCAAAGCTAAAACTCGGTGGCAGTGAGCCAGGCTTTGGAGACCGCACATTGATTTGCATGAAAACACTATCTGGCTGAATGCGTGTGACCGGATCCTCCGTTTCCAGGTAAAGCTGTGTGTTGGGGTCAGAGAACAGGGAAGATCCTGTTGGATAGAAGTGGAGAAACATTGTTGCTAAGACCTTCAATTTCTCTACTGTGCTCCCCTCCCATTGCTCAAAAGCTCCAGCAGATGCTGTTGCGTGGGTGTTAGAAGGATACCTTTCTGATACAGGCTCTGCACTGCTTTCACTTGTTCGCTCTATTGTTTTCGTGAAGCTGTTCTCTCTGCCGACTGTCTCTCCCACTCTGCACTGTTCTAATGATACAGTGTTATTTATATCCCTTAAGCAACTACAGCTCTGCTTTTTATAGCACCCTCGAATCTGTTTAATGTTTGTCTAGATTCTCCAGTTCAAAGATTTACTTGTGCTTTACACTTGGTGCCACTTCATCTAGTCCTGTAGCCCAGCTGACATGATTAGAAAACATGAGACGGCCCCATGTGTTAAGCTTTATCCCTATTTGAGAGGAAATAGGCCTTTCATTCTCCTTGAGTCGCCATCGATCTGAAAATGAGAAAATGGAAAGATTACTCTGTGATGGAAAGAGCCATTAAAGAGCGAGGGAGGCAAAGAGCTCAGAAAATACCAAAGTATTTATCAATTCTCTGGTTTTTAAACCTTAATAATCCAGGAATTCTTGCTCATTCGTGCATGCTTCTTTGAGCAGTGCCAGATGTATAGTCCATTTCAGAGACTTGATCGTTCAGCTTGCAGTTTTATATCCTAAATATGCTGACAAGGTCTGAGAGGCGTGGCCATCTTTTATTTATTTATTTTTTGAATTACACGGACACTCCTATTAGATCTCTGGCAGTCTGTTTTGTGTAACAATCCACTGTGCACAAGTCAATTTCCAGTTTGAAGAGTATACAGCTGTGTCTTTTTGACCAGGCATTTGTAGTCAGGTATATTATTTGCAACTGGTTAATCTCAGTTGATTTACATGAAATAAAAGGCAATAACAGGGAGTAAATGGTGGCATCGAGGAGTATATGTCATGTGGACTCAGGGCGGGCCTGTCAAATTTACATTGATAAATCTGCTATATAACAGCATTTTCTACTCATATGTTTAAAGGAAACTTGCAATTATGCTTTCTTTAAACATAACTCATATTGTAATCTGAGATGTCATCCCTGGAAGCACTACATCACAAACATCTATTGCTGGATGCTGAAAAGCTCTGGTGGGAAGATGGGTGTCAAGTGCTTTTCATAGTTGAGCCAGCACTGATGTCAAACCTGTTTTTGCTAACCTTTTATTGACTGCGGTGCTGGCTGGGAACAGACTTAATTTACTCTTGACTAATATTTGAGGGCATGTCTGATAGTGTGGTGGATCTGCAGTCATATTTTATTGACTAGCTGTTTTAATTGACTTCTGAAACCCTGCTGTGTAATTCACCTCACAGCCTGTTAAAGCTGCCGTCAATGTGCTGCCCAGTCAATTACTGTTATATAGCGGGCCACACCATGCCAAGTGTGTATTTTAGGGGTTCGAGAAGCAAACCTGCAGGAACCCCATTTTAATTGTGTGTCTCCTTGTTCTTCTTTTTAATTTTAATATGCTGAGCTTTTCTGCAGCATAAGCGGTAAAATCTGGAGGCAGATGGGATTTGTATGGAACCCACTTTTCATGATTGACGGTCATGAATCAGTTGATATTTTAAATTTCATAATTGATTAATGTAATGTGTAATTTTTTTTTATATTTCAAACTTATGAATGACACAAAGCTGAGCCTTTTCAGCACAATTACTAGTAGCCTGTGGTCAAGGTAACTCAGACTTTTTTCCAAATATGCAAACCCAAGCTTTCTAAAACTTCATTCAAATGCCTGCAAAATGAATTCCTTTTGATAAATCATATTCAGATACTGTATATCAAATGATTTCCCATTGACATTCATTGTGACTTTTATGCTTTGTCATATGCTTAATCAAACTTGATCAGGGTTATTTGGTAGCAGTTTTGAAACCAGTTGAACAATTTCTGATTATTTTGCTGTAAGTAAGCATTTCAACTTTATACAAAAAAGCCCCAAACAAAACAAAAGCAGAACATAGTATATGAAAAACCGTCTCTCCTGTAGTGTAGTGACTTTCCCAGGTGCAGAGATTGACCTGTGGGCGGTCAAGTCCTTGCTATGAATGTAGCAATCCATGAATATTTTCAAGGGCTCAAGAAGGTTTAAGAATTTTTAAAATGTTTTTTAGTCTGTCCTGTCTGGCAGCTTTTGCAGTCAGAATCATGATCTGAATGCACTGTTGTGCCAAATGTATTTGCTTTTCCAAGATGAGCTCTATAAACTCTCTAATTTCTTTCTTTCTTTCTATTATTATTCATATTAGTGCATGTGTAATATGGCAATGCCAGAGCTGACAGGAAGGTAAATAATGCAAAAAAGGGGGGAGGGGGGGACTCAATGGTTCACCAACTGCTGAACCGGAAAAAACAAACAAACAAAAAAACATACAAAAAACAAACAACAGCTAAAAATATATATGAAAAAACACAAATGCACAAACTGGTAATCTTATTGGGTTGTGTGTGTGAGAGAGTGTGTGACTGTGAGTGTCTGTGTATGTGTCTTCGTCACGAAACATACTTGATAATAAGGGTGCGAAGCCGAAGAATGGGGTCGATGAATGCTAATAATGTAGCACCGATGGTTGCAGTCTGCTTTGATCACTAATGTAATTTGTCTTACTGCGGTTGTTTCAGATTTGCAGATAGAGGGAAATATGTGTCGTACTACTCTTGAAACATTTATTCACATCAGCGTTGCGATTTATATTTTTTGCAAATTATCAGTAGCTAATCTATGAATACAAATGCAAATTTCACAAGTGTTACATGATTGATTTAAAAAATGTAGTGTCACTCCACTTCTTAAAGTCTTTCTTGGCATAATAAACTTTCTAATATCTGGGTGCTGTTTAAAAGGAGGCAGAAGTTATTAGTTGCAATGCACTTCAGGTGAACTTCTCTTGCACTGGTAGAGGTTGTTTTTGCAAGGTATTCACATGCATGTCATATAGCATCACACCCCAACACATGACTTATGGCTTTGTGCTTACTGTACGCAACATTACATCTCCATATGCTGTTCTGTGAAGTTGTGAATTCAGTTATCTCCACCATCACATTCAGTATAATATGTCACTGTTCTACACAGCCCAGCAGGAAAGCTCAGCTAACAGCTTTGCAAGGCACTGTAGTTTTCTCCCTTCGGCATTCTAAATAGATAAATTATGATCGCACTCTTCTGCAGTTGTCTGGCCGCCAGGGTTGACATATACACTGTAAAGACACTGGTTAATGAAGAATTGGTCTGTCACTGGAGTTGTGTTGGAAATAAGGCAGATCACTCCATCTCTCTCTCGCTCTCTGTCTCTCACTCTATCAGTCTTTCCTGTTGTTGTCTCAGTCTTTCTTCCTGTATACTCTTACTGCTCCATTGCACCTCCACCCATCATTCATCCCTGTGTTGCATTTTCTGATTGCATTATGTGTGTGAGGAATAAATGAAATTTTGATGTTGGAAATGCATCATATCGCTTCTCTCTAGCTCGCTCTCTCATTTTTCCTCTCATTCTATCTCTCTCTCTCTCTCTCACTCACACACACCCACACACACACACACACACACACACCCATAATGCATCGCAGTAGCTCGAGATGTGCATCTAACCATCTCTAATGAGCTCGCTTGTGTTCCTAGCTGTTGTTGTTGTTTTTTTTAAGTAATTTGCGGTTGCCATAGAAATTTTCTCAGCTAAATGTGCTCATCATTATTTGGTGCTTAAATCTATCATTGCCAGTAACTGGAAGGCTGGAAGGCAAATAAAGTTTGATTAATAAGTTTGATATAACTTTTTCATATACTTCCTAAGAAAAGTGAGTTTGGGGTCACTCAGTTGTTTCTGTACGGATTTTATAGCCCTCTTGTGGTTACATTTTAAAAAATGAATTACCCCCCCCCCCAAAAAAAAAAAAAAACAAACCAAAAACAC
>VOQJ01022026.1:55283-77034 GCA_015052665.1 Apistogramma diplotaenia | reverse complement strand
GTTTTGTTTTGTGTAAAAAAATTAACTTCCTAGAAGATTCGCTAGCGTGTGTATATACTGTAAATAAATGTGCAGCCTGTAGAATACCTCACTGTGCAGCAGTTCACAGGTAGCACACAGCTTGGTGCATAGCCTGACTGTCTTTAATTGGCCTGGTACTGCTTCAGGAAAGATATCAATAACCAAACCGCATGATCTTCTGAAGAAGCTGCACAGTCTCAGCTTGCTGCTGGGATCAAGCCTCCATTCATCTGTATGACCCCAATGTTGGTGTCCAATGGAGGGGTTCAGTGTGTGAGAAAGAACGCTGTGGCATGTAAAAGTTGGAGCCGAAATCGTTCTTATTATCAATATCTAAGCAAATGAAAGATATATAATATATCCACGTGTGTTTTTAAATTAATATTTTCTACTGTTTCAAATATACTAAAAAGGAAAAGGGACTGTAAGCAAGGATATGGGCACCTGGCTTAGTCAGGTCTTCCTAGCTCCCCAACTGAAATTGATCACAGCTTGTAAGAGCCTTTTGTAGAAAGTTGACTTTTTCTGTTTGTGTTTGGGCGATTATCAGCTGCCTCTTTTGGATCCTGGGAGATTCTTGGTCTTGCATGCACGGCTCGTTTGTTGTTTAACTAGTGATTTCAGTGATATTGAGCCTCAGGGTTTTGTCTGGATTTAAGCTATGTTCAGGGTGATTATCCTGCTGTAGAAACCATACTCTTTCTTGCCCAATTTCAGCCTGGATTACAGACCTTCAACCTGCACAAAGTTTGAATGGTGATGAGGCTGTGATGGCACAAATGACACAACCAATGTGATGACCAAAAATCAGGCTTTAGAATGAGCTTTTGTGGCAATTACTTTTTACCAGAGGATACAAATTGAGTTATCCTTTTCATGCCACCAATTCATTGTGGTCAAGTGTGGTCAGTAACCTGTTGACTTTTTTATGTTTCCAGCCAATACAGGAGTCAGACTATGCCTAATATACAATGTTATAATGTTTCAATATTTGTTAACTGTTTTTTTAAAATTCGCCGTATTTAGTAATGATGTATTTTCTAATTTTATTTTTATTCACCTACTTCTTCTGAATAGTCATGTGAGACAGTTTGTATTTTTTTTCTTTTTAAGAGTCATAAATAAAATGTATTTACTTCTTTATTTTGTTATAAATGCCACTAAAATATCAAAAATGCATAAAGAATGCCACAGGTAGACGTAAATGATAATGTTTTAAATGCTTGAATAAAATTGAATTGCTTTTAGAATTTGTGGAATATTTAATTGAATCCATTCTTTCCTTTACAAGTCAAATATTCCCTGTGTCCCTGGCTCCAGCGCAAACCTCAAACACCCCTGTGCTTAATCACTGGAATGGTTTTCTTTCCAATTTATTTTTTAATGAAAACATACCTTTGTTCATTATGTCCAAAATGTTCTATTTTAACTTTATCAAGTCTTCAGTCTGTAGTATTCCTGGGCTTATTTTCACCTTGATCATTCCTGTTACATCTTTTAATTACACAAACACCTGGTTTGTAGGCCTCAATTGTTTTCATTTGTAGAAAGTTGCTTTGAAGGGACTTTCCCAACAATAAGGTCAGTTCATCTTGTTATTGTATTGCAATTCAAAGTTAAAGAAATTTTGACTAAAGTTGCCCAATCTTTAGCACGAGGTTTATAAACCCTAGCTGCCCAGCTTTCCTTTAAATTGCCATGCCTGATTGCCAAGGGCTTTACCACTGCTGCGTTTACAGTTTCAGTCATTGCCATAAGAATCACAGACTATATAAAAGAAAAGCATTCTGTTGATATTTTGTAGTTAATTTTTTCACCACGAACTCATACATTTTTAAAGAAGGATCTTGTTTTTGTAATAAGCTTCTTGTATTGTATTTCTCACTAATAAGAATACATATTAGCTTGTCCTTAGATAAGTCAATTGAGCTGTAACTCTGTTACTATAGCAGTCCAACTTTATTTATCATATTTTTCATTGACATATACCAGTTCTTAAGGCAGAGGGATTGAAATGAATAAAACCTGTAACCAGGCATGATTTAACGTTAACATGTCTAACAGGTTTTCCTTTGGTTTTAGCATTCAGACATTACTATGTTACCTCAAAAGGTGTTTAAGATGTGTTACCATTGAGGCATTATATATCATCAATTAGCATAATGCTACCTTAGGAGCAGGGATTTATATTTTTACACCTTGAGGATTTAAACAAGTTGAAAAAAACTGTGGCAAACAAGGTGACAAAGCAGTCTTTGTGGGGAGCAGAACAGAGGAGAGCTTTGAAGCGAGGCACCTTGCTGTAAAACAAAGCTGTAAATTGGGATTACGGGCCCAGAGGGTTTAATAGACCAAGCTCAAATTCCCAGCATTACCTTACTTTGCAAATCACAGAGGTGGCAGAAACTGCTACTTTATTGTTGGATTTGACTTGTTGTAGAATGAAGAACAGAAATTACTTGGCCATTGCTGATTTAAACTAAAGCAAAGAGTGGAGGTGAGTGAGAGCACTTAGAGGAATTTGAGTGGGAAGAAGATAGCTGTGATTGAGTGTGTGAGTGAATTATTAACAATTTGGACATTTCTCTGGCAGAATGGGTGAAGGTTTCAAAACTGTTACACCCCTAATAAAGTCAATAAATCTGTTATGTCTTCTTCATTGAATACTATGTTCAAATTCAACACTACCCCTATTGAGTATGCATATTTGTAAGTGCAGGTGGAGTAAATTATCTCTAGATGTGATACCCATCCTGTTGTATTCTTCAGAAGCACATGTTTTATTACTCGTATACTTGCTTATATTGTTGAGGGCATTTAGCTGGTGCAAAAGTGGTAATCACCAACCAATCAGATGCATGTATCTGAACAGTGTTGGGGTTGTTATAAATAAATAAATCAAAGGAATATGTAGCACATTACTTGCTACAATACTTTTACAATACTCATTACTTTACTTTTGCATAATCTGTTAGAAGCATTAATACAAAGCTGAAATCAAAGCTGAAAACCAACAAGCACTTCATAACGATTGCCACAGTGATTCTACTGTAGAAACACAGGTGCTGGTAAAAATTTGTTGTAATTTGATGCTATATAAATAAAACTGAATTGAATTGAAATTGACTTGAAATGGAGGCAACGAGATAAGGATAAAAATAGAATAAGGGTCATTTATGGACAGTGCTATTTTTATGGAATTTATAAAGTGAAATTCTTAGCACAGACAATAATGCAAACATCACACCACACATCCATAGAGTACAAAGTACAATGCTACAAGCCTGACTCACTGTTTTTGTTACCAGTTGACGATGAGGTTCTGGCTGCTTGGCTGGGGTCGGCTCACACTCAGCTTTAACATCGCACTTAACATCAATTTGTGTTAGCACGCTGCCTATGGGGGTGCTTTGAAAGAATGGCTTTAGCAGCAGTGGATAGATGTTTCATGCGTGAAGTTTGCACTAGAGTTCCACATCTTGTGCTTTCATGCAATAAGTTATATAAGTCCACATCTCCACTCCTCAAAGGTTGTAGAGTGCTCAACCATTTTCCTCATCTGAGCTGATTACACAGTTGTGGAGCAGGTTTGCTGGGTAAAAAGGCATGTTTGATGATGTTTTTCTATCTGCTCATCATGCATATCATTGAAGAATCTTTGTCAGGCAAGCAAGAACATAACCACAGCTCAAATGTTATCACAGAATTTCATACAGTAATGCATGACTTCACTGAAAAATGTAATGTGATTGCTTTGTAAGCCTTTACGCCCAACACAGGGAGACATATGTCATTTCTAGTAATTCCAAAAATGAGATCAGTGTGTTTTTAGACCTCAAGACAGGGAAAGACAGAGTAAGCTGTTACTGGTTGTGCTCATGAAAGAGGGGCAAGGGAGAGAGGGACATAAAATGCACTGTGTTGTGTTGTGTGTGGAGACTTGACTGATTTGGAACAGCCAGTGGACCTGACCCGATATCGAGCTGTCCAGCATCCGTCCAGCTTTCGTCCGTCATCTCTCCGTCATCAATCAACTTTTTTGCTGAATTCTCTAATCCTCAGTCATTTATATTCGAAATCTTCTCAAATTTGGCACAAATATTGTTTGAGTAATGTTTTACAAAATGGGGAGACATATTTGATAGCTTTTATTTTTTTACATTTTTCTTTTCCAGAAATACTGTGCGTTTTCTGTTTACAATTTAATCCCTACTCCTCCCTTATTCCTTACCCGACTGTTTTGGAATTTTAAAACTCTACAAAATACATTTAACACCTTTTTTTATTTTAAATTTCTTTTTATTTTCATTTTTAAGATAAACAGTATATTCATGTTTGCCTTCAGTGACTTCTTCCTTATTTATTGTTTGAATCTTTTGAAATTCTGCAAGTATTCATTAGGCCGATCTATGCAAAATTCACTTTTTGAAAATTTCAAGAATTACGATATATCACATATTGTGCAAGTAAAGCGTGACAGTGGCACTCTGTAGGCCAAAAGGTCTCTTCTTCGTAGTCTTGCAAACACATAAATGATATGTACTGCATGCTTAGTGGGGTACTGATCACTACACATATTTGAATGTAACACACTCACACAAACACATGCATGCATAAACATACTGGTAGATATAGATTGGTTTGAAATACTATTTATCTGGCTCACAGTCTGATGACTGACTGCATACACAAACAGGTTTTGATTAAGTGTGATGCATAATCAGCACAAGTAGCTCCCAGCACCGATCGCTGGCTTTAAATCTCTTAAATCTGACTTTAAAAATGACATTAAACTTAATTTTTATGAAAAGTTATCATGACTGAAGTTGTTTTACCTTCAGGGTCAGGGTTTGTCACAGAATTTCATCTGAAGTAATGCAGGTTTTTGTACAAAAGTTTTACAATATGAATACCCAATATCGATTTAAAATTACAGAATTCCACCAGTAGATTTTTTAAAAATAAATAAACTGTTCAACTTGCCAAATATGAACACAACATATTTGGGAGTGAGTAATGCATTTAATTAATTCCACAAATATCTTCACATTCATGACCTTGAAGCACCACACAGTTGCTTGGATTGAAGAGCTTCTTTGCTCACATATTTAGAATGCTTTCAACACAACACTGCCTACACATTCCTTAACACATTTTCTCATGTCAGTTAAGTTTGATGGCACAATTATTTTAACTTTTAAATAGCTGTCCTTCAGTCACAAGCTGCTTCTATGACCCACAGTATAATACCCGATTTATTCTGCAGATCCTGAGTGCTCTTTCTCTTTCTTACTTGCTTGTTCTCTCTTTCATTATCTCTCATGTTCTGAGCAACATACAATTTCTTTTTATCTCTTCCACCAGGAGCTTCAGTTTGAACGTCTGACCAGGGAACTTGAGGCTGAGCGTCAGATTGTTGCCACCCAGCTGGAGAGATGCAAGCTGGGATCAGAGGCAGGCAGCATGAGCAGCATTAGGTAACAAGATAATATGTGCGCATGTGTGTATTTCATCATTATATACACATCTATGTTCTTCCACTTATCCACTGCCATAGGGTCCACCCTAGTCAGGTTACCAGTCTGCCACAGAGCTAACACAGAGAGGCAGACAATAATTTGAACTTGCATTCACACTTATGGGCAATTCACAATAATCACTTAAACTAACCACACTAACTGCATGTCTCTGGACTGTGCGAGTAAGTTGGGTTACCTGGCCAGAACCCATGCAGACATGATGAGAGCTACACACAGAAAGTCAGATGCTGGTTTCAAACCCAGGACCTTCTTGCTGTGATGCAGTAGCACTAATCACTACCCCACCATGCCACCCGTCATTATATACCTTCACTTCATAAATGAATGCACTACAGTTTAATGTGCACATTAAGCATGTTGTCTTCTCTGGCCTGTGAAATAATGTTACTCGAAAACTGTCTCTCAGATTGTGGAGTGCATTTGTCAGCTGTTTAGATTGGGACAACACCTGAAGGCAAACTCACACACAGAGAATCTGTCACACAGTAATACACACACTGAGTATGTGGTAAATAGTAAATGGACTGGTTCTTCTTACATATCACTTTTATACTCTACTTGAGCACTCAAAGCGCTTTATACAGCATGCCTTCATTCATATAAGCACTTTCTTCTACACTTAAGTGATTTCCATCTAGCATTCACATTCCGATGGATGGATCGGAGAGCAGCTTGGGGTTCAGTATTTTGCTGATACTTTGGGAGGCAGACTGGAGCAGCCAGGGATCGAACCACCAACCTAATGTTCATGCTCCAACAACAACAATTCAGCCACGTTGACTATTCACACATCAAGGACGTTATCTGCACAGGTGCATTGAGGGATGTTACTGGGAAAGGACAGTGTTCATCAGTGTCTGACATCACAAATATTTTCACTCAACACTCTGCAACATTGCAGAAAGTATGATAATATACACCTTTCCTCACAAAACCCCATCCTGATACTGTCTTCCTGGAATGCTTTTTGTTATAATATAATATTAGTCCCAGCCACAAAACTCTTTAAAATACTAGTTCAATTATACATGTAGGTCGGACCTTTGTGCTAAATGTTTTAGATTAAAAAAAGAGAAAAGAGAGCTCTTAATATAAAGAGAGAATAACAATAAAGGAGGGATGGATCAAGGAGCCAAGATGTATATGACTACCATACTAATATTGCATTTTTCTGCTTAATATCTATCTTCTAACTGAGTGAGCTTCTTTTTTGCATTCTGTGTCACAAAGGCTTTTCCCTTTTGAAAAGAAATTGCAGCATTAAAGTAAAGATCAGTGGAAAGCTGATGAAAAGTATTAGCTTTTTTTGTGTTCTGGATTTGTGTGTGCCTCTTTGGGTATATTTTGTTGTGTTTGGATACATTTTGCCATCATGTCAAAGAGTCAGGTTCAAATAAGTTCAGTATTCGTCTGACTCCCTCAGGCAGCTGATTGCATAACTACACCAACCTGAGGGCTGTAGACAAACTGTTTAGCAAGAAAAGACACTTTTGAACTTTCACTTGAGCTGAAGCTCAGCTAGAACTTTTTTTGTGAGGAAATTCAGAAGCTTCCTTTCTATAGTTGTGTTTGAATTCCTTTACTTGTAAATGTAACTGGATAGTCTTTTGTAAATGACCCGAGTGGCAACACAAGAATAAGGAAATTGAGACTTTAAACTTTTACATTTGTTAAGACCGTCACCTCACAACAACAGAGAGACGAGAGGGTTCAAACCTTCAGCTTGAATGTTCTCCCTGTGCTTTCTTAGGTTCTTTGTGGGCCTCTTTTCACAGTCTGAATCACCGATCAACCTGAATATGAGCATGAATGCCTGCTGCTGTGTATTAAGCCCTAGCCCTGTGGTAGACTTGAGTCCTTTCCAGGGTGTACCCCTCCTCTCAAGGCTCCAGCCCCTCTGCCAACCCTCATGTAGATGACTGGTTAAAGAAACAGGTGGACGGAGCTTTTATGTTGCCAAGCTTAGCCAGATGGTACAAGCACATCCACGTATTAATATTTGATGATTTACATTAATTTAAAGTTTCAACTCATATTTTAAACTCTTCTGTTTGTGTTACTATTGATGCTGTGATTTGTTTGGATTACTAATTCAGTTCCAAGCCATTAAGGAAAAAATCCACCCCAGTTATTCATCATTACGTGTGATTTCAGACAGTTCAGTCAATATTTTTAGTTAGGCTGGAAAGCAAGGAACCAAGTGGATGGGTTGTCTATATATGCGCAAATATTTTTCAGATAGTCATTACTTTTGGAACATTTTTATCTCTTGACTGAAACCAGCATGTGCCCTGCCGCTTTTCACAGATATGCTTGTATAACATTTTCTTTGCTAGAGTCTTCAAGCGCTAAACATATGTCAAAATTCAGCAGTAATCCTACTCCCTGCAACATTTACTCTGGTGTTATCTGAACTTGTATTTCTGTTTGGCGCATTTATGCCTGTAAATGGATGTGTCCTGGCCAGCAATAGTCTGTGTGCTGTCATCTCACAGTTATGTCATGATTATCACATCAGATATAGAGGATTGACTTAGCTAGTTTTTGTGTGCTGAGAGCTCACGATATCCCACTGAGTCCACATCCATCTGTATGTGTGCTCAAATGTGTCAGTGCATATCAAATCAGCCCTGTGATGTGCATTTGCCCTCCCCTTTAGTACTTATGCATTCGCACAAAAACGTGCGACAGCACACCTCTGAGTCTGACCATTTTTAATTGTTTTTTCTGTCACGTTGATTGACGTTTTCTTTTATGCAGATTCCAAAAGCGACGGCTTCATTTGGTGCAAGTCTAAGTATAGATGTTAGCCTTTGCAATGTAACTGTGAATGATCAGAGAAAGTGTGATACTATGTAAAGAGACAGTTAAAACTCTTCCCATGGTCTTCAACCTCGTCACTTATTTTCTCTTCCTTCATCAGTGTCTCAGTGACAGACAGCTGCTTAATATAGACTCCAGGTGTTACTGTAATGAAGCAAAGTGTTCAAATAAAAAATAAAATGGGAAAGTTGATTGGGAAGACATGTGGAGATTGTATTAAAACATGTTTCTTGATCTTCCTTCAAAAATTTAAATTACTCTAATTCTGATGACAGAGCTTAAAGCTACAGCTGTCATTTTCACTCAGCAGTTAAACTATTACTCTGTAAGAAATATGCTGGGGTGAAAGTGAACTTAAGATGGCATATTCTATAGAGTTGTGTGTGTTTGTTTACATTATTATACCAAATGTGTGGGTTTTTGTATCCCGACTGTTTGTGGGTTTGTGTTGCACATGCTTGGAGCAAATGTTGTGTTTGTGTTTGCATGTCTGCGTGTATTCTTGGCAGCTGCTGTGAGCCTGCGTGTCCTTAGCTGTGTTCCGCTCGATAAAGCAATTCAGGCATCTCCACGGACTCCTCCTCAGTGCTGAGGACCCTAAAAAAATGCCTGACTGTGGTGCAGAAACCCAGGGCAATACTGACTAACATCTGTTCACACTGTGAACTGTTGGCATGCAACACAACACTTTACAGGAAGGAAGCATTCACTGGCACACACACACACACACACCCACGTGAACACGTAGACTCCAGACAGCATGCCGGAACTAATTTATCATTTTTCTAACATTAGTGGTAAGTGGCAGCCAGTGGGAAGCATTTGCTCCTGCTGTTTTTTTTTTCTGTCTGACTGGCTGTGCAGCTGAAACCTTCAGTGACCTTTTTAAAAACATACCTTTGAATTTCTGGTTAATGGATTTCAATTAGCATCCATTTGCTTTTGTCCAAATGGAGATAAATGCTGATGGATCACCAAATGATATAAAGTTAAGAATAGGAAATCAAGGGATCTGTTATAGCCTATGTTTTGGCTATGACAGGAATGCCAGAGTCCCACACTTTGGCAAGGCAAGCAAGTTGGGCTCATCAGTGAGCACCTGATAATCTTGTATTTACAGATGAGAACCTGCTGGGTTCAGCCCAAATGGGTTACATGAGCCCACCTCCCACAGACTCAGAGTATTTGGCCTTCTTGGAGTCTTGAGGGTGACGCTCTGGTATGTGCCTCATCTGGCCTTTGTATGTGTTACTATACACAATGTTCGGGCATAAAACAGATGCACATGAGTAAATAAAGTGATATCACTTTTTTGTTAGGAAATATTCTATTACTACTCTGATGGGATTTTTATTGATCACAATAGGCAATAACAGCGAAACCGAATGAACACCAGGCTCTAGCCTAAACATGTCCATAAGTGGATTTACACTAGGAAAACCATGGTTATTGCTACCATACGCCTCAGACACTTGGGTAAATCAAGGACCTAAGCTGACAGCTGATCACCACCTGCCGGTGAGTTGTATAAGCTGGTAGGGTGGATAGCAGACAGACCCAATGTACTCAAATCTATATTGAGGAGGCTCCAGAGTCCTGAAAGGTTTATTACAACTCACTGTTGTAACACTTGTTCAGACCTTTGTGCTGGCATCTAAGAGCTCATATCACATCTGCCTTTTTCTTCTGTCTTCATTCATGAAGCTGAAATGATATTGAAAATGCACACAATGTTTCCAATGTGTCTTGCAAGTATTCTTGAAGCAGAAATATACAATTCATTAGCATAAATGTTGTCTATCATATGTCTACTTTGGTGTGACCTTGCTGGGCATTCTGGAAGACATTGGTTCATTAAAACACTGCCCCCATGAACTGTTGAGGAAATAATGCGAAACTGGCTACTAAGCTAATCATGACTTGGGGCAGTGGATTATCAAGGCCTTAAATGAGATGTCACATAGGTTTATGGATTCACTGGCTAAATTGAATTATTTGGTTGTCATGTTTGAACTCGCCACAAGCAAGAATAACACCAGCTTGATGCCTTGTAGCTAGTATTATGGAACATATGCATATGATATCATAAATGTGGCTTTTCAAGGCATGCTTAGGCAAACTAATACACAGTGCAAAACAAAAGCAATGACATTTTTTGTAAAGCTAAGTCATTAAAGGAAGATGAATTAGAATGAAAAAGTCCAGAGAAATTTACCAATTAGTTTAAAGCAGAAAGGTCATCTCATATAACAGGAATCAAAGCTGAAAGAGACAGCCACTCGGTTGGTATGCGGATGACAAGGGAAGTTGAGCGAAACAAATGTGACCTCTAAATGAATCCTCTACTGTGCTTAATGGAATTGTTAGCATTTAGTGAAGAGATATGAAACCATCACTATTGGAGGCAGGGGATCACAATCCCAACTGAGTGAGGGAGAAGAAGGAAGGAAAGGGGAAGAAGGGAAATGGCTGATAAGTTCCACTACTCAGTGGCAGCCGTGGCATAGGTTTACCGAATTATTATTTTAGTTTTTTGACACATTTACATCAGCTTAAAGAAATTCTCAAAATACATGCTTTGGAAGTTTTTACATTGACCATTCCGTGCAAGAAAGTGAACACACCTGTGACCACTGAAACAAAGCTCAGTGCACCTGTGATTTCCAATCAGCCAAATGATCAGGCTCTCTCAGTTCCTGACCTATAGGCTGGATCATTGCATGGGAAATTTCCACAATTTCCAGAGGAATCGAGACTTAACAAAGATGGAAAAATATAGGGTAATATTTCAGAACAGCTACAAATAAGTCAAATCACATTTGCAGCAGCAATCAGGAGGTACATGAGCTTAAGTACTACTAGTACTGTGGTACTAGTGCTCCTAAAATGACTGTGTGAGCTGAACTACATGAATAATAGGAACATCTAAACATAGTTTTGTCACTGCATGTATTCATATGTTTAAAAGCTTGCTGCGGTAGTATAATGTACTAAACATAGTTAACATTTTAAACGAATGCAGGGAGATAGCGAGTGAGTGGCGATATGTGTGCGTGTGTGTACGTGTGTGTATGAATGGGAGGCAGTGCGAGGTGTAAAGTTCATGTCCTGAGGCAGTAACAGCTTTCTGATTGTGTTGTTCAGACTTACACATCTGCCCAAAGAGCCGTCGGGTAGGTCAGAGAAAGGTAATGTGAGAGTCCAACAGAGCGCATGCGTGTTTGTGCACATTTGTGAGAGACAAAGGCAGAAAGAGGAATAGAGGGAGAGAAATTGAACAAAAGCAGTGAGTCATCACACACACTTGCCCTACTGCGCATTGGTGCCCAGTCCCAGAACCCATATAGGACTATTTATTCTAATCAAGCTGTGACATTTAGTTCCACACCAGCAGGGACCAGCTTCACTCTTTCTGCTGCACATACGAATACATCCACACATATACACATTTTCTCACTCTGTGCCCAAGACTTTTCTCAGGGGTAAACACACTTACTAGACTATAGAGTTGTCCTACCCTCAGGAGCAGACATTCACACAGTTTGGGCTTAGTTTTCACACACTTTAGAGTTGATCACAGGAACTAATAGACCCCAGACACATGGGGAGTGCTTGAAACTTGAAAATTTTTATTTTTTTGCTGCTGAATTATGTTTGTCCTCTTCTCTTCTCTTCTCTTCTCTTCTCTTCTCTTCTCTTCTCTTCTCTTCTCTTCTCTTCTCTTCTCTTCTCTTGTGTTTAAACCACACAAAATAAAAAATTATAGTTATGTTTATATGTATATATAATGGTACTTCAAGATAGAAGGTCCACCTCCTCACATATAATGGTACATAGCACTGGTTCAACCCAGTGCTACGCTCAGTGTATAACACTGGGGTGTAGCATTAAAACAAAAGTGCGTGCCAAACTTTGTCCAGGTTTAATAATACGACAGGAAAAAAATCAAACAAACTGGAGACTCGTTTGGGATGAGACAGACCGGCACACAATCAGTCACTGGGAATCATCCTACAGTGCCTGTTGGTTAGATTTCCGTCGCACCAGTGTCATGCAAATGTGAACAATGACAACCTAACTAGATCAGTTTTGGCCATCACCATATTGGATTTTCAGAGCCAGAAGCAGCCATTTACACAAGAAGCTGGAGTGATTTATCAGCCAAGGCTAGAAAGCTTGGTTACGAAGATGCAGTTACAGAAAGTTAACAAAAATGATGGCATTTATTAGATATAGAGAACACAATTTTTTTCTTTCATTGTTTTGTAAACAAGTCATAAACATGTTTATATTTGCTTTAAAAAATGGGCATTTTAACATGGGAGTGATTGAAGCTAGCTGTAAGTGGCCATTTCATGAACTGTAGTTTTTGGCGCCACTGAGTTTTCATGATTTTTCAGCCTCAGAGGTTGCAGTTTAATCTCTACTGATTGTACAGCCTCAAGGCATGTTGGGAAATGGTTGGCTTCCTCTTGGTCTCTGCTGTCTGTTTTTGTCCACTTTCCAGGCAATGCACGGTTAATCTCAAATGGGCTATTTACAAACAAGATGGAACAAGAGCTGTTGTTCTGCACTGAAGATTATCCAGGGTACATCCTTTTTCAACGCAGCATCTATAATTTTTTTCCTTTGGTTATTTCTTAATTTTATTTTCTGGCATGTCATCCCTGTTTGTCATCTTCCTTGTGTGTGGTTTTGGCTGAGCATTTGGAAATTCCCTTAATCTTTTTCACAATCAGACCTTTAAATCTACACTTTAGCACTCTTGAGGCCCTCTTGTAGCAGATCAACTAGGATTGGCCATCTTTCTTTTGGGAGTGGCCAAGTCAGCAATCTTGCACATTCTTAAAAGAACGACTACAATAGGCAACAGACCACGGAAGACGATGAAAGTAGGCGGTCACAAAATTCTTTTCTAGTTTAGGAAAAACCCTTTACAATAGACGAGTTAAGAACATATATAGAAGGTATACAATAACGCCCAAACCACAGCTTACAGTGAAGAACAGTTACAAGAGTGTTAGAATGAAGATAAAAGAAAGGAAAAGCATCCACAACATACCAAGTCATCTGTCAGACATGTAGGCAATATTATGGTATGGGCATGTGTGGGTATCAGTGGAACAAGGTTGCTGGCATCTTTGCTTTAATTTTGATGATAATCAAAAATCCAGTTTCTCACATTATTATTATTTCTTAAGATTAATCAATAAAAAGGTATACAATACAGAACTTTAAGGAGCTTCTGAAAAGTATATTTATTTATACACTCATTACCAATAATCAATGTGGAGGCATGAGGGTGATGACTTCACACCTGCTCAAAAATGATGGTTTGCTAATCACAAGCCTGAACAACATAGAATCAGTGGGGTATTGTCAAGAGCATGATGAGAAGCACTTGACCCAAAAAATACAGACTAGCTGAAGGCCACTATCAAAGCAACCTGGGCTTCATTAACACCTCAGCAATTGTCAACTCAACAGTCTTCCCATGATTTTAGTGTCATTGAACTAGACCGAGAACAGAAAGAAATGAGGGGTGGCTCAAGACTTTTGCACAGTTCTGTAAATACATGCAAACATATATATGTGTGTGTGTGTGTGTGTGTGTCTGTTAAAGGATGACATTTTGAAGTTATATTGCATTTGGTCAGTATATTCCCCTCATTTTTTAACATAATCATTTTATCATTTGAAATCTCCAGACACAGTAGGTGCACTCGGGGGCTACTTCTTTTTACTGTTGGATTTAATTTATTGAATGGTTCTATCATGTTTGGACAGCTTTTATACTTCATCCTGTGGTTATCATTTTCATGGTCTCTTTTTGTCCCTGACCACCCTCCTGTTTTTGCCAGGGCTAAAATACTATCCAATTACATTCGTTTATCTCACTATACCCCACTCTCTAGTCCTGTGTTGGGTGATAATAGAGGGATCCATCACACCATTAGCTGCAGGCGGTTTTATAAGCTCAGCAAAATGCCGCGAAGAGAGAACTCAAATTATAGGCTGCTGTATTATACCTTAAAATACGCTTTGTGTTTGGGCTTGTGTGTGTATGTGTGTGTCTGCATGAGTGATGATGATACTGCAAGTCATGCTCCCTGCTAATGACTGATGATGCATTTCCAAGAGCAGAAGAGAAAAATGGTGGCAGGTGGCGACATCTCTCACAGTGCTGTCACCCCCGCTGTCTATCTTTCTGTCGGCCTCTCTCTGTGTTATTTCAGCTCTCCCTCATCTATCTGTGTTTGCTTCTAAATAACATCTTGGCTTTTGCACGGAAGGGAGAAACCGTACCTTTGCCTTTGTGTGTCCTTATAACATCTAGTATTCGTATATTCAGGTGAAGCGGCTTTTTAAATTAGATTTTTTTTTTAGTTGATGCAATTGAGTCAAAAATAAATTAATAAATAAAAATTTGAGAGCAGTTGTTTCATTGATGTTTCTGATATTAAAATGCAGTTTTATTCTGCCACACTCAAGAAGGAGCTCTCAGATGAAGAACTGCACTCTGGGATTTAAGATTAGGTCGCGATTGCTCCTCAAGGACACTTGCGTGCAAAGCAAATGTATACAAAGTATAAGCCAAGCTTCAATCAGTGACTGCCCGGTCAATCACTGATTGGTGAAGCCACTGAAGTCACTCCTGCCACTCATAAACCCAGTAGCTTTAAAACCTGAGCAGCGAAAACATGAAACCATATAAGGGAATATGGTATAAGGTCTGTGGATATTTCATGTTTTTAGTCTATTTGATGATTCGCTGCCTGCAGTATGTTTTCTTTTTTCTTTTTTTTTGATTCGTTCCTTTTTCAACTTTTGCCTAGCCTTATTTAGGATGCTCAATATCTATATTTTACTACTATTAGAGCAGCTATCTGCAATGGACTGTACAGGATTACCCTGCCTTCCGCCCAATACCATCACCATAGATAAGTGGAAGAAGATGGGTGGATGGATGGATGATGGCCATTCTTTAAATTTCAATTTTGTCAGATTGCTTTTCTATTTTATTAACATATCTTGCAGAAAAGTTGTCGTCCTTTGCTTTTATTTTTGTTGGTAAATGCAAACCCTTCGGTAAACACCATTACAGTTTTTTTCGAGCATGTGTGTACTGATATGTTTTATCTTATTAACTAATATTTGATTAATAGTGTAATGAAACAGCAGCCCTGGAGTAACTCTTCAACTGACATGTTAGGACTTAGAGCTTAATAGATTCTCCGACAAATCAAATATTGTGGTAACACTGAGTATACTTGGACTAGTCTAAACAACTCACTGACAATCTCAAAACACAAGGTTAATTGGTTCCTACAGAACAACAAGGGCTATTTAAAGACATCAAAGTAGTTTCTGCTTGGAATAATCACTGCTTGAAATGTCACTTTGAAAGGTAACACTGGAAGTCATGACGAGATCAAACAGACCAAGACAAAGAAAAATATCAGATACTGTACCTCTGCTGGGCCGAAAAGAAATACAAACTGACACAAGTGATTGTAAAGGAACTACATAAAACCATACTGTGCTCCACACGGCCCACATGCTTAGATGACCACAATTCCTATAGCCATCAAAAGATGTTGCCAGCAATCTCATTGCACTAGTCAATGCCTGAAATCTTTCAAACACCTGGATGAGCCAGAATCATTTTGGAAACAAAATGCCAGTAAAGTAACACTGATAGCTAAGTAAAGCAGCTTCAAGCAAACTAAAACTTTTGAAATTGACTTCATTTGAAATGTGTGGGTAGAACCTGCACACGCTTAAAATATTTCAGTGATCTTCAGAAGAGAAGAGTGGGTGAAAAATCTTAACACAACAACAGAAGGACTCTTAGCTAGATGTGGAAAATCTCTGCAAGCTTTGTGTTGTTGTAAGGTACTGACTTATGAGAATTACCTTTTACTCATTCATTCACTTAAATGAAATGGAATGAATAAAATAGAGAGGTACATGACATTACTGTTTGACAGATCATGGAGTTAAATAAAATTAAACCAAAACCAAACTCAAAAGGCTGCCTGCTGAGGAAAAGAGAGATTATGTTAGCTACCAAGTCTTTTTAAACAATGATCCAAATGCCTATGCCTTTCACGCCCTGCCCACCTTTGACACAAAGCCAGAAAGAGAGGTGGACAGAGTCATCACAGAAGTTACATTTATATGAATTTTGAACTGTCAGTTTTGTCAAAATAGGCCAAACAGATGTCTGCATTTATTGTTTTATTTATCTAATCCTAAGGACAACTTTGCCTCAGTGAAGCTTCTCTGGGTGTCCATATTCTCCTGCAACATCCTGTCAGTTCAAGTTTAAGAATAAAATGACATCTTGTTTCTTGTCAGCATTTTCACATTATTCCTCTTTTATCTTAAAATTGATGATGGCCTTCTGCTGTTGTTTGTTATGTGTACTTGTTCCTGAAGGAGTCAGCAGTTGGTGACTCCATGTCAGCTGCAAGGAGACAGAGGCCTGTAGGGCCAACAGCAGTGGTTTGTGTGTATGAGTGTGTACCCGTGTGCATGTATGTGTCCTCGTGGTGAGGGGAATTGGGGGGTGTTTGGTTCATTAAACATGCAAATGCACGCTTATCTTCCCTCAGCACCAGATAGTGGAGAGAATAGATAAGAACCAACCAAACCATGCCAAAGAGGCAGACAGAGAGAGGAGAGAGAGGGAAACTGTGTGTTATGAAAAGAGTGAAACATTGAGACAAAACACAGACAGAGAGAAATGAAGGAGGACAATAGGGGACGAAAACAGAAAGTGACAGAAGAAAAATTAACTTATTTACAAATGCTGTGGATGGCATTTCTTTACATGGAGGTTGTGTTTCAGAACACCTGATGGCTGTTTGAGCTCATGGTTTGTCTGTTGTTTCTATGTTTTTGTTTTGTTTTGTTTTTTGCTGAGACTCAGCCACATTAGCCCCTCAAGATTAGATCTTCTTGTGTTAATCCACATCACTCATTCATTAATTGTTTATTAGACAGCTTTGATCATATCTTAAGAAAATGGCTAAATACGATGCTAAATACGATGCTTCAGTCTGTTTGGCCAGTTTATAAATTGCAGTGACTGGCCAAAAGGAACACTGTAATTACAGGTCAAAACAAGGTGATGAATATGCTACTGGATGACCATGAGAGACACAGGTATCATTCCCATTTTGCTAATGTGATTCCTTGTTAGACAAAGACAAATATTTTCTTGCTAGTTCACATCTTGAGTGTTGGTGTATTTGTTCATGATTGCTGCTTAAGGGGCTTCGCTCTGTGTTGAAGATGCCCAGAACTCATTACATAAAACTTTCACTGTGTATGTGCATCATTTGGCTTGTTTCATTGTTACCCTTTTTGACTCTTGTGTCTATTATTCTGGAGGAAAGTATGTGTCAGTGAAAACAGTTATTAGGATGTATCTCTAAACAGGGATGACTTAAAAAATAGCATTTATTCATACAGATGTTCCATCCATCCATCCATCCATCCATCCATCCATCCATCCATCCATCCATCCATCCATCCATCCATCCATCCATCCATCCATCCATCCATCCATCCATCCATCCTTTTTCTTCTGCTTATCCTTTTCAGGGTTGCAGGAGGGCTGGAGCCTATCAAAGCTGTCATAGAGCGAGAGGCAGGGTACACCCTGTAAGTGACTATATGTGGTGTTAAGATGTATTCACCAAAGAGGCATGGCGTGTGTGTCTGTGTGTGTGTCTGTGTGTGTGTGCTCATTCACACAGTGCCCTGCCTTCCTTCTGTCTTCCAAGGTGTGTAGTTTCCTGTGCTTATGTGTGTGAGTGTGTGTGATGACAGTGTGATCAGTCCTGGGGAGCAAAGTTTTCCATTTAACAGGATTAAATTGAGCTGGTTTTAAGAAACATTCCTATTGTAATTCACAGCAGTTACAATATGGTTAAAAAAACAAACACAGTGGTGATGCTTTACAGGAAAATAGCTCATTGTGTGTTTTGTAGTGTCTAGTCAATTGGGACCAACAATCATTTGAAGGATATATTATATTTCTTCCTGCAGTATTAAAAACACATTTATGAAGTTTTTTTATAGAAAGATACCTTGGGATTTCCAGACTATTGAGTATAATCTCATATACATTTAGTGGATATAATTAGATTTGACAGTGCAGATAATGTTAAGGATAATATTCACAAAATTGGAGCAACCGAGTGGAAGAAACGTAAAACGTGTGACCAAAAAAAAAAAGTGTGGAGTAGAGAGAAAGAGGCACGTGAGAATGAAGAAGAGTGGGTGTAAAATTGTTTTAGAAAAAGGGAGAATGTGGATGATGAAAGCACAGGTTGCGGCGAAGATTTTGGTTGCACTGACTGCGCGCATGGCCATTAAAATGCAGAATATAGAAGCTGCTTCACAATTTTTGGCCGCTTAGTGATGTCCTTTTAATAGTTTGGAAAGCTCAGACTTGAGCATGTCTGCGTTTGTCTTTGAGTGTGTGAGGGAAAAAGAAATAGAAACTGAGAGGGCAAGAGAAAAAGATGAGTATGAGTGAGTTTGTCCTCTTGAGGCACCATACCCTAAGGCCAAAGGAATCAGTGCCTAGAGCGGTTTAAGGAGAAGATTTTATATTTGTGGAGTGGAGTCTATATGGGCACTAGAAGGAGTGTGTGTGTGTGTGTGTGTGTGTGTGTGTGTGTGTGTGTGTGTGTGTGTGTGTGTGTGTGTGTGTGTGTGTTTGTGTGCGTATGCATTCCAGGGACACGTTGTTTTGGTGTCTGGCTTCTTCTTTTCACAAATTTTACAGAAAGTTCTCCTCTTCAGTTTAACTTTGTGAACCATACCAGCAATATCATTGATATGAAACAACAATACGAAGGACAGAAATTAAATAAAAAACTGCATGTTCAGGCTTTAAGTCTTTTTTCTGCGTCGTTGATTTTGGTGGCTACATGAATACTAAAACCTTCAGCAATTGGAAAGCAGACAAAAATAAAGGACAAGTGATTTATCGGTCTCATTCATTCAAACATAAAGTAGTGCATATGCTACACAGGGGTGTGACTCACAAAGCATCACATTCCCACAAACGCTTTGCAGAGGAACGACTTATTAGATGAGTACAATAAAGCAGCAAGTTTATTTCCTTTGGGCCAGGGGTTGGAGCTAAGGACAACGTCCTCCCAAGAGCCATAACTGAATGCCGTAATTACACTTTTCACTGTGACTTTTATCACGTATTCTGGATGGTCCCAAATCGATTTCTGTTTGCATTGTAACCCAATGAGTCAGACCTGGGTAGGGTGAATCATTCAATAAAACTGACATAATCCCAATGTGTCCCTGCGGACAGTCGCTGTCTTTGGATTTTAGTTTTTATGTGTTTTTAGGGTTAGTCAATGTTACACTAATTACTATAGAGGTTTTACTGATAAGTCTCTCTGTCATTGCATCCATCCACTGGGAGTTTGAGCAAAGGGGAGAATCACAAAACATGATGCATAAAGGGCTTTTTACCCAGTCTGCTGATGGGTTTCCAGTGTTTCAGGGTTTTTTTGGTCACATTAAGTTTGTGTTTTTTCTTTGTTGAATTGTGTGTATTTTTCCTTCTTCTTAGTATTGGTGCTATTCTACATCATTATGAAATGTCTGTCACAATGCAGCAAACAGGAGCTGGGCTCAGACAGACTCAGACAGCTCTGAAGTGCCTTAGATTAGTGTCTGATTCCTACAGTACGTAATATTGACTTTAATAAATGCTTGCGGCCTCACATGGCAGGCGGAAAAAACAAAAGCGAAGCGTGCATTTACATACCTGGCAGAATCGCTTTATTGATATGCGTATGGATCAGGAGCTAAGGGTGAAAAATATTTAATGGTCTTATTCTTAAGATCATAGTGGTTGTACACAAAAGTGAGGTTTATTCCATTATTTCACATACACAGAAAATATTTACCTTGAATAACCCTAACCCGCCTTAAAACATATTTTGAGTGAAAAAGAGTGTGAGTAAAATAACTTGTATGCTGAACAATTTATGCTGCACCAGATGGCCTTGGTGTTTGTGTGTGCATATCTGTGCACTCTCAAGCTTTAGATGGATGTTGTTGAGTCATGTGCAGACTAGCACATGGTGATACAATGTGATAAACGGACCAGCTTCTCTCTTAACAGTTCACTGAAACCTCATCCTCAGGGCCCCGACGCACGTCACATCACATTATTCTCATCAGTCACATATAGGTACGCGTGCATACCTTCTCAGTTACAGGACGAGTGGGCTTTGTTAACAGCCTCGTCATCTCATATAGATACAGACACCTACACCATGTTTTACTTTATGTAATGGAATATGGACATTATTCATTTTAACTTCAAAGCACCATATCATTCTCTTATAAACCCATGGCTGCCTATAGCCCTGAAACAGATGTGTGGCAGGCCAAGCAAATACACAATGCATGATCATGTTACAGTTTTCAGACAAACAGTAACCTTCTATGTGAGGATGAGATGAATCAAAATTGTTTGGAAAAAAAGCTCAAATACACCCGAGGAGTTTAATGAGCAGCAGGTGTCCACTTACAGACTCTAAACCCTCATCCCACCAAAATATTCAACCTCTGTGGAACGGGGTCCCTGAGAACAATTTACTGTGACGCAATCACGATAGCAAAATAATCATTATTATACAAAACATAGATTATTAAGTAATAATAACCATCATTATAATCTAGACAGTTTTTTTAAGCTTATTTACCACTCTTTTCTCTGGTATCAGTTCGTTTTGTTGTATTTATATGATGAAACATAAACTAAACTAAACACACAACCATAAAGCCCAGAGATGTTGTCTTTCCAGCACATCTTGGGGCTGGCATGGGGACTCTTCCTCGTACATATAATTTAATGGATTGGTAGATAGGTATACTAGACACATGGTTAGGTGGTTTTACAGTAGTTTCCCTGTGTGTTCCTGTTTACCCTGTTCCTGGTAGGATATGATGGAAACACCTCTCCTAAGAGGTGTCCAGGAGGCCTCCTGGTCAGATGCCCATACCACCTCAGCTGGCTTCATTCATTGTGGAAGAGTAGTGCTCCAAAAGACCATGCTCCTCATCCTGTCTCTAAGGGAGAGCCCAGACACATCTTATAGGAAGCTCATTTCCTTAGTTGCAAATCACCCCAGTGCAAGCTGGAGGTCATTGCTTGATAAAGCTAACAGAACCACATCATTTGCAAAAAGCAAAGCCCACCCTCCACCCTCTGGCTACTCTTGGAAATTCTGTCCATACAGTAAATATTATTAACAGAATTTATGACAAAGAGCAATCTCTGCTCAGTCTGACTTAATGCTGGCAACCAACCA
>VOQJ01022026.1:43197-54274 GCA_015052665.1 Apistogramma diplotaenia | reverse complement strand
CTTGTCCCCCCCGGGAAAACAACACCCCCCCCCCCCCCCCCCCACACACACACACACAAACACACTCTAATATATCCTTTGGGGGAGGTGAGTGATGTAGACCAGCAACTGCTTCATCCCCCAAAGCTCTGAGATGTCCTATCCAGCCATGACATCACACTACTGCCCTTGAGTGTCTCTGTGTGTGCCTGTGTTAAATCAATATGTGTGCAAAGGTTTCAAAGTGGCTGATGGGCTTCAGGAGATGACAATTTATTAAGCAGACAAGATAGAGACAGTAGGGTGATTTCGCTCATCGTCCAAAAGAAATATTGTTTGGGAAATCGGATGTCTGCATGCAGAAATGAATACACTTCCAGAACAGGCTGTTCTTCCTTCCATTCATCTGAAGGAACACATTTGTTCAGATGTGAATGGGAGAAGTAAAGTCTGGAATGGCCGAGGCATGAAAGCTGTTTCACTGGAAAGCTGGAAAAAAGAAGACAAAAGTGATGTTTCATCACTCGGTGATAATGACATGTCAAAAAGAAGTGGCAGATAAATGATACGTTTCCCTCAACACAGCCCCTTCCTTTAAGAACATAAAACCGGGGAGAAATTAAAGGGAGAATTTCAGAGTTTATGAGTTGTTAATTCATTTTAGAGAGCATATTTCACATAATTAAAAAATCACAACTTTTATGCTTAGCTGCACAGTGGCTTACATTATTGCCGATGACAGTTTTACAAGTATAATCAATACTTAGTATCGCCAGCTGGATCAGGTATGTTTCTTCCTGTGAGCCAGCAACACACAGTGGCTGCTGTTCTGGCCAATTTCTGCACCATTTACTTTGAAATCTGTGTTAATCCCTTGAAATTGCCTAATAATGATGTTGTGTGAGAATTCATCTAGGGGTTTGCACCACATAGATTTTAGTGCTTGTTCTTCACCACTCAAACCTAGTATTTGTGTTGCAATCACTGTGGTATAGAAGCAATGCTGTCTTGTTGCCTGGCAGCTTTGGATTTCAGTTTGTGGGCCAGATGTGTGCTGATACATCTTTGTCAGTTTGCTTTAATTTGCTCGAATGTTTAGCACATTTTATTGAAATTATTCTTATGTAAATTTGTATTGTTATGCTAATATTATAGCTACTTTGCCACATGTGATTATGTTTTAGTCAATGAGGCCACAATGGAGCCAACAGTGCATGTCTTCCAATTAATATTACTAATGGTTTTGTGAAATTGTCCTTTTAGCTTTGTATCACATTGAAACTGCTGCATACAGTTATTACTCAGACAGAAATTTCAACCTCTTTTTACAGTGTAAAGTTAGTCTGGGCTGGTATGGTAGCACAAAACCACATGAAACACCAGTGTGGAAGGGAGACTTTTACTATTAAAAAATTGGATTTCAGGACAGGACACCATGTTTTTAAGAGATCTCAAGACGTTTTTCACTGTCTGTCTTCCAACAGGTTTAAGCATCTGCGGTGTTTACCTCCTGTAAGGTTACTATGGTAGTTCTAGTGGGAGTTTGCCTAAACAATTGTATATAACCTTTTCTGTAGGGGGGCGGCTGGTATCAAAAGTAATATAAAGTGTAATATAAGGGTAATGTCACTTTTGAGAAGAGCCACACTAGTTAATTCAGTGACCTTCCAGAATGTGCTAACAAATACAAGCTCAGTTTTATCCAAAAAAGTTTGGATTCTGTGTCAAATGCAAAAAAAAAGAATGCCATGATTTGCAAGTCTGATAAAACCATATTTTATTCACAGTAAAACATATCAAAAGTTTAAACTCTCTGTGTGCAAGGCCAGAAATTAATATTGGATGCCTGTGATCTTCATAGTACTGCATTAAAAACAGACACGGTTTTGTGAAATGCATGGGATCAGGAGCACTTCCAGAAATCTGTCTGTGAACACAGTTCACCATGCACAAATGCAGGTTAAAGCTCTATCATGCAAAGAAGTCTGAAGTGAATATGATCCATCTCCTCTGGACCAAAGCTTATTTAAAATGGACTGAAGCAAAGCAGAAATCTGTTCTGATGGAAAACATAAAATTTAAATTGAGCTAATATTTCTTCTTAAAATAGTACCGTTTTATGCATTCTGTTTCTAATAAAATATGGGTTTGTGAGATTGCAAATCATTGCATTCTGTTTTGTTTATTTATTTTACACAGCATCCCAATTTTTTTGGAAATGGGGTTAAACTAAGGACAGTGTTGGGGGAAACCAAAATCCCTTCTAGGAGCAAATCTCTTATAGATTAAAAAAGCACATAAAATGGAACTTTTTTTTCCACAATAAACATATATTCTTCAATAATATAACACAACTGTATACAAATTTATACCACATTAGGTGCTGACATGCTCATCACGCCAAGGTGCTGAACAAATGCATGCAATGTTATTGTATTATTAAACCGTGAGAAAGACTGAGTAATCTACCTACATCTGTACTATGATAAGTAACTATGGCTTCCGGCTCCTTAACTATGCACATGCACTGATGCAACAATATGATTGGCTTTTATGCTTCCTGGGTTGAGTATTGATTGCTGGCAAGAGGCATTTAATCTTTGTCGTTGTGATATTTGTCAGTAGATTTCTTTTTAGGATTGTCAACTTTGAGCGTTATGTGTCTATAATGTCTATGGGTTTTGTTTCCAGCTGTTTACTGCATTCAGAAAATCACTAGTTTATGTCTTTGCTATGGTCAGTGTGTCTCCAGCTCATAAACTGATGCTTTACTTAGTACAGTACATGATTCATACTTACTACTTAACTGTCTGCTGTGGGGCCCACAGTGCAGATATCCTCCACAAACCTTCTCCTAGATATACTGTTTCAATGTATAAGTATTTTTGTTTACTAAAATTCTAAAACAACTAGTTTAATAATAAGCATGTGTTAGACATTATCTGTTGTTGCCGATGACACGCATTAATGCCACAGTTGAAACTTTTTTACCTTGTTAAATCTGCTGCCAAGTAAAACTTGCTCCATATTGTTTGAAGTTAAGCTTTTAACCTCTTCTTCAATAACAAGTCATAACACTCTTGCTGCAGTGAGCCTTGTTAGATGAATATAAATATTAGACAGGCCCTGTCTGTGTGGAGCACAATAATACAGGGCACACCCAATGTCAGGCCACCCATCCCTGGTGAATTATGCATAGAGGTATTCTGTCATTATCTGTGCCGGTGCAAAATGGTGATAGCCCACCTATCATAATAACTATAATAGCTTGGTGATTTAGACTCACATAGCAGATGTTCCTGAACTGAAATGGTGTAACCAGCAGGTGCTGCTCACTGCGGAAAGTCACACTTTGTGCATGTTCACGCGCATATGTGCAAATAGGTAAGGCTATACCTGTATACAGACATTCAAATATAAACGTAAGAGAAATGCATATGGGTTCTTTTCAATTATGAGCGCACAATGTGCAGGAATTGCCTATAAAACAATGAACCTCAACAACTATATATCATCACATCGCCATGAAATAGTGACATGGTGCACTGAGATATATTTGCATGCTTGTAGGCTAAAAATCTGCATGTGAGTGTGTAGGACTGGAAAGCGGGTGAGTGGGAGAAGAGAAAGCAGCAGAGACTTGATAAACCTTTATTGGAGTTGTCAATTCCATCGTGCATTGTTTTCTTTATTTTTGTTAGAAATAGGGGTTTTGTTGCAGCTGTCAGTAGTCAGGCGTTAAAAGTTATTTCAGAACACTTTGACTAGACAATTCTCTTCAAGCCCCACTGTTGAACTGTCATTCAGCTGTCATATCCACAAAAGTTTGTCTTCAGCCTTGCTGTGAGTACAATAGACTGCTTTCTGAATAGAGTATCAGAGAACTTGCACGTGTACATACATGCACGCACAGAAACACATATACAGTATAGATGCTTGTATATAGTGAAAATAGATGAGGCATATGTGCATCCACGTAAACAAAAACCCAAATGTGTTTTCGAGCTTCAGTGTTTTGACATGTTTTTGTTAGAGTTTTGCATGTGGTGCAGTTTTGTGTTGATTTTATTCTAACATTGCTTCACCCACTCGAGCGGAAGGGCTTTTTCAAATATATCCTTCTTTCACAAACACACACACATACACACACTCACAGACATAGTTGTTAGATATAGGCACTGGATCTGGCATTGATCACATTCAGCTTTGTAATCTGGTCTGGTCTGGAGAAGCTATGGAGAATGCTGTGCTGCCTGTAATATCATTCAGCATGATTGACTTGGAAGCATGTACAGACCTCTACAAGCTAAACAACAGCACCCTGACTGCAATCAGGCTGAAACCCTTAGACCATCTATCAGTGCTGTCCTGTGTTCCTCCTGGTGCACATAAATGCTTGGCCTCTTGTGGTAAGAGTATCCAGGCAGTTCCTGGATGATGAAGGAACTGATAGCATTGACTCGTCCCCCACATTTGCCTTACCTAAATTCAATATAACACCCCTGGCACATGATTTTTCATCAGACACGGCTAGATTTCACCTGAAACTTTCCAGGAGCTCAGTGATACCCTAGGTACAGATCTCAGAGGAGATTCCCTAGGACACCATCGGTTGTCTCATTAACATGACCCAGTGTTGTCAGGCATGCGTACAAGCACATAGAGGCAATGCTACCTAGTGAGTACCATTTTGAGTTGCTGTAATTACATATCAGCAAAATGGATTAACCTGCTGCATGTATTTTCCTGTTGTTGTTGCACTCAGCCATCTGTATCATTTTTATTTCCACCAAATGATGTGGTATCGATTTGTTCCCAACACATTACCCAATCCATTCAATATAGATATTTAACAAAATCTGTATTCCTTTTTTTAACAGTGTACTAATAAATTGTAACTAACTAAAGAATCATTTTAAGGTGTCTTTTTAGATCACATACATCTCTTAACTTTAAAATACATGCAGCTACCAGTTGGAAAACAACTAATACTGTTTACACTCAGCCTTGCTAGTCATTTATAGCCATCCCATTAACCAGTTAATTTTAGGCAAATTTTACTTAATTTGAGGGTTTGCCAGTCATTATAATGATTCTTCGGAGAAATGCCCTTACCTTGTATTTCACCTTTGCTCCTTTGAGCAAATTCTTCACCCTTTAGGTGGTATCTCATGACAAGTAATCTTCCTTGTCCAAATCGTGGCTCCTCACCTTTAACACTTAAAATATTACTTCACTGCAAAAATGATCCTTTATGGGGACCAGAAAGTGTATTGGGCAAAAGTATTTGAGAGGAGCCCTGAGTGCAGTACCAATCAAGAATTATAGGGGGCAGTAGTGCTCACTTTGCTCATACTCACATGCACACACAGAAAAATGGATGTTATGAGCCAAAGCTAAAAACCACACAGGCACTTTCAGAACAGCTCCTGTATTCATTTAACATAGTTAGACGTGGGGACCTGGATTTTTCCGTACACTGCAACAGGTCCCCACACAGACTGTGTAAACAGAATTTTGACCCCACAATGTCATGATTACCAGCACACACACACACACACACACACACACACACACACACTCGTTCTCTGTCTGTCTCCAAAATACTTCTCATCCCCACGTCCTGTGCTGATCATGAAAGGCCACTTATCTGCCTTGACTGACAGATTACCTTTATGGTGTCACACAGTCATGCTGATGATGATGAAGTACAACAATGTTGTTATGTAAATCACCTCTGGATAGCTGTGCATCTGTGTAAAAAACAGACATGTTTCCAAACAAGCTCCACATTTAAAGTGACCAGGCAAAAGCATCAGCTATCTCACGACAGTATCACAGTGTATGTATGTTTCTGGTTCTGCACTATTCAGTAAGTCAAAGGTTTGTCTTGAGACCATCTAGTGTAGATTTGAAGTTGCAAACAGTGTGGTCTGTGGGTGGAAGACTATACATTCCCTACATGCAGTCAAACTGCCCTGAGGTGTGACCATTTGACAGGTTTTTTTGTTGGTTGCTTGTGAACAGTTGGCTGAACCCTACAGGAAAGATTTCACAAATAAGGGTTCTGCTAAGCAAGTGCAAATTGGACGAGATGTTGATTACATATAGTGCCTGAAGGCTTTCAATTTCATGTACACTAATAATAAATTTACTCGAGTAAAGTACAGATGTACTTTCCCACCTCTGTTTATTGCTAACTGATGCCAAACTGCATACTTAGTGCTATTTTAGTTCTATGTATAGTAAATGAATATATATGTACAGCCTCTTTCATTGCCCACAGTTGATTAGTAATTAAATGATCTACATGTAGTTTGAATGTGTGGTTAACAAGAAGTGCAGTGTGCACTGATTGTTTATGTTACATATTATTTTTTCCTCAGGATTGACTTAGCAGTCACAGATTGTCGACACAGATTTTTGAAAATAAAAATTCTGCAATGGGCTCACATCCAAGTAATTACAATGCACTTGAGATGTCTCTTAAAATAATAATTTTGGTGTCATTGATTGACCATGTGGGCGGCACGGTGGTGTGGTGGTTAGCACTGCTGCCTCACAGAGAATGAGGAGGGCCTGGGTTCGATTCCACCTTGGCCCAGGCCTCCCTCTGTGTGGAGTTTGCATGTTCTCCCCCTGTCTGCATGGGTTTCCTCCTGGTACTCCAGTTTGCTCCCACAGTCCAAGGACATGCACTTACTGGGGTTAGGTTAATTGGTCACTCTAAATTGCCCATAGGTGTGAATGTGAGTGTGAATGGTTGTTTGTCTCTCTGTGTTGGCCCTGCGACAGGCTGGTGACCTGTACAGGGTGTACCCTGCCTCTCACCCTATGACAGCTGGGATAGGCTCCAGCCCCTCCCCCCAACCCCGAGTGGGATAAGCGGTAGAGAATGGATGGATGATTGACCACGTGGAATTTAGAGTGCACAGTCAGGATACACTACATTAATAATTTTATTCTGCAAATCAAAAATCAAATTGTAGCCCAGTAGTCAGCACCCACAACTGTTCAAAATGCACAACTGTTACAGTAATCTCAGAATAAAGGAGGATAGACCCGTATTCTGGCTTAGCTCATGTCATATGTTTTTAACTCTTTTGCTCATTAACTTACCTGGTTACATACTGTGCATTTTTTGTAGGAAAAGTTCAAACTTCATTTCAAGCCTGCTATTAAATTTTGAGCTTAATGAACAAAAGCAAATTAACAAGACTTGGCTATTTTCTAATGACCATCATCTCCCTTGTTTTGCTTGAATGGTTCAGCATTCAGGTGTATTTCAGCTCCAGTGAACATCAATCAGTGAGAAAACTGACATTTTAAAATCATTTAAAAGCAAGGCGATAAACGAAATCCATCCACCCTCCTTCCCCAGCTGTCTTTGTGAATAATGATTCCCTGGTGGCTTCTAGCTATGCTGTAGCTGACCTTGACATCTGACCTCATTGCATATCTTCATGGAGGTCAGGTTACAATGACTCATTGTCATTCATCAGTCGATTCTCCTCTGACTTCTTAATTATTCTCAGTGCCTGACAGTCTGTCCAACATTAAGGTAACTATGTGTAGGATGTTCATGTGGTGATATTAGGCAATCACAGTGAAAATTATTAAATTGACTCACTTTTTTAAATGTTATTTTTACATGGTAAGTTTAAAATGATTAAACTAAGAGATGTTTGCCCCTTTTCAGACAATCTTGAATTTATTGCCTTTTATATCTCCCTTCTTTAGGGGGTTGCTATTTTGTGTGCTGTACTGTACAGTGCCACTTTTTGCTTAGAGAAACGTGCTTTTCCACATATCCCATTCTTGCAATGAAATCAGTAGAAGCAGTCATTAATTGACATCTGTAATGAAAGCAATGAAAAAAAGGATTTATGCTAGTAAAACCAATATTTTTCAAAAAGTCAGGGTTCGTTTAGACTTGCATCCTGCTGTAGTACAAGAAAAAGATCAGACATGACATTACATTCTGTTCGATTCTTTTTTAACTGGCAGTAATGAAATAGCCCAGGATGTCATGCCAAACCTGTCAGCTATTCATCATCTCCAGCTTAACAGGAAAGCACTTATCAAAGACATTGAGTAAAGTATTCTTAGTTGAATATTGGTATGAGTTTGACACCAATTGTTCAGCTTTTTAAAAAATTTTTTTTTTACAGTACATCAGCATGTTGGTGTGTGTGTGTGCACATGTATACCCTTAAATATGTGAACGCAGAAATGCTGAGGATGCATGCACATCATCACTGACAGCCTTATCACGATGGACAAGTGTTCTTAAGTGCTACTACTTGTGATGGGAGGTGGCTGGAAGATTTGTGAATAAACTTGTGGGGCAGTGTAACTCTTTCAGAGTGATGCTGAGGACTAATGACATCACTAAGAATGACGCTTGTGGGATTCCTGTCCCAAAACACATTCACATGTTTAGCAGTTTTTTATTAGTGTAGTTTGTACCTTACTTTAACAAACTCTCCCCAGCCTCTCGAATTTGCACTTGAAGCATTATTAAATACTTTATACAATATTTTGACCTTTTGTTTCATCAGAAATACTACAAATTGATTTGCCAACATACATATCAAGTCAAGTCAAGTAGTTTTATTGTATATAAAACATATATAACATATATAAACATTTCTGTAACCACAAGCAGCTTGTCAATTTTTTTAAATTTACCATTTGAATTCATTAGTACTGCTTCGAGTAGGATGCACAGATGCACACATTGGGACAATTGTTATCAACCATACTTTTAAACTACCACACGTGACCTGCCTGAAGGCATGCCTTGGAGTTCACTGGGAACAGTAGAGGACGCTGCATGGCAATTTAAGCTGTGCGGCTGTTGAGAGTGGTGTATTGAATCGCTGGGTGTTGTGTTGTGGCATCGCAGCCGAGATTGTGCGATGCTGTGGAATAATGCTGTGCTTAATAAACCTCTCCCTGAGTGTCTTATACAAAGTTTTTTTTTCCTCTCTCGTTCTTTCTCTGTAACCATCTCCACTGGAGAACTGCACATAATGATGCCGTGGTTACTCTGTTGTATGTTCCTCAAGCACATGAAAACGCAGCGCTTTAATCTAAATGGCACTCTGTCTGTATTAACAAGACTGAGATTTCGTTTAAAGTGCAATCACTCTCAGTATATCCTTAAATGAAAGGTCTTCTGTGTGCAATTCAGCTTTTTATGATCTCTGCTTCAGACTCAAGTATTTAATCCTATGACCTGAAGTCTTTTTTTCACCTTACTTACATCACACAAAGCAAATGTTAGCTGGAGAATAATTACGTAGAAATTAAGTGAACCTTTGAAATTAATCACACTTTTTTTATTAACACAATGGGAACTTAAAGCTCAGTGTCACCACAGACTTTTTAATGTGCAAACCCTTCTATGAAGCAACGTTTTGTTTCACAAATATTACTGAAATAAAAGTAAACTTTCTGCAGTCTAACTCCAAAATTTACACCAGGATTGAGAGGACAGTGGGTCATAATGACTACTGAAGCATCCAGCCATTGAGTCCAAGCCAGCACTGACCTTTGGAATGGTCGTCACGCTTGAGAATTAGCTGTCATGCCAGCATCACTTCCTGAGGTGCTGCTAGGACAGTGGCTGGTTAGGCTGTATTTAACAGACCAACTGGCTTCAAAAAGTAAAGTAACACGCGTTTATGTTTCTCTTCTTCACAACCCTTTATTTATGATGCCTATATGTTGTTTTCTACCTGTCCAGGGTGTATCTTGCCTTTCGCCTTATGCCAGCTGGGTTAGGCGCCACAAGAGTACAGAGTACCCAGGCAGCGCAAGAACACTGACTTTAATTAAAAACTTTGGATGTGTGGGATATGAAAATATGTAAATAGGACACATGTGCACAGCCAGCCCAGAAAACCAGTCTAATCGTTTAGATAAAGTTAGATGGGAGAGTCTATAACCATCAGCTAGTCTGTCTGATTTTGTATTGATCACAAAGAAGGTGGCTCAATACTCGTCTGTGAGTTTCTTTTTTGCTCTTCTCTTTGATTCTACCGTGCTTTGTGTTTTTCTCCCTCCTCTAACCCCCATTAATCACTGAACCATTGACAGGAATATAGAAAAAATGTTGTTTATAGTTACGTGTGTGTGTGTACATGTAGTATATTTTATTACAACAATAACAACAGCAAAAGTAGAGCAATAATTATTTTGTTGTATTTGTACCTAAAACACCAACCTGCAATGAGCAGTGAACCAGTTAATGCATGACTTAAGAATAGGTTTCATTGTCCAAAAGGTAGTCTACATCAGCAAAAAGCTTTAGTAAACATGAGCTCAGCCTATAGCACACAAACAAATCCAACAAAAAGGAGACAAAAGCTGGGTTAAGACAAACAAGTTTGAGGTGAAAAAGAAAAGAAGAAAACAACATTTGGCACAGTTGCTTTTTTTTCTTGTTGTTTCTATGCTTTCTTACCAAAATAAGAAAAATAAACAAGAAAAGTGATGATTTCCTTAGCAGCCCCATAGGTTTTTTCCACCAATAAATTATTTTTCTTTCCTTGGAAATTACCCCAAGTCCCACTATTCATTGTTCAGTTTTAGAAGTTGCTGCTTGGTCTCGGAAGACACCAAAGCAGACCTGGGAATGGTATCACTGTAGTGGATAAAAGCTAAACAATAGGAAAGAATACTGACAAAATACACCAAGAGGATAGGACAGTGGGACACAGGTAGAACACTGAGCATTGCAAATATCTTTTCAAATGAGATTTCCTGTTGAGTGCAAATGAATGGTGAATCCAAGGTTAAGCTAAAAGTGATGAGTCTCTCATCACAGCGATCTGGAGACAAAGTTCCATAAATTTAAAAATGTGCTCTAAACTGAAACATTACTTTATATGTTGTTATTGCCCTTTTTAATTCTTGTTAGTAACCACATGCTTTCGTCTTGCAGTTCTTCAGATGATCAATTTCGCTGGAACTCTCAAGGTAATTTAACACAAATGCTTTTGCAGACATGCATGACAATTATTGTTCTTCTTTGTTTGTTTTTGTTTGCTTTTTGTTTGCTTTTTTTTGGGGGGGGGGGGGGGGGGGATGC
>VOQJ01022026.1:28295-43177 GCA_015052665.1 Apistogramma diplotaenia | reverse complement strand
TGTTTTTTTTTTGTTTTTTTTTTTTTTTTTTGGGGGGGGGGGGGTGGCAACGCTACAAGACCTGTTTTGATTTGTGTTATTAACACGGGAAAGAGATTTGTAAATGATACCTCCGTTGCATTAATGTTCCTTAAAGATCACTTACATACCTGATGGATTCACAGATGATTACAGAATGCCACAGGTCTGTGAAGTCTTGTCACACTCTTAAATTTGTATCAGCTTGCCAAACCGCGTCCATTGCTGGTGTTGGAGCTTAGTGTTAATCTGTATGTTCAAAAAAAAAGAAAAAAACCTGAAACATTTTCAATACACACAATAACATACAAATTCCCATATGCACTCACACATACTTACCAGTGCATCAAATTCACTTTTATAACAGCAACTTCATTTCCAGCAAGGCAGCTCCCAGGGCAGACTTATCAGGGCCCTTTACCAGCATATAATCAAAATGTCCCACGGCTCATAACCAAGTCACAATGCGTAAGGCTTTACAGACTGTGAGAGTAAAGGATTGAGGTTACTGCCCAGAGAGATCTCATCTCTCTGCCTCATTCTCTTTTCCTTGCCTCTCTCTTTCTCAGAATCTTTATGCGCCCTCTCATCATTTTTCTCTTTCACAGCTGATGGACAGAAAGATATTGAGGATGAGTTGACAACAGGTCTGGAATTGGTGGATTCCTGCATTCGCTCCCTTCAGGAGTCAGGAATACTCGACAGTGGAGAACGTAAGTATATGCTGTTTATCTGAAAGGAAAGGAGGAACCTTGTCCCTCAACCCAGAGATATGTGGCATAAATGTAACAACTCCATTTTTCAGATTTAGTGGGATTTTATTCCAGATTTTAAAGTTGAAATGCACTTTCTAAAATCGTATCTGCAGGATATTCTGATTATTTACTCTAAATAAAAAAAATGCAAGCCCTTATTTATTTCTAGAAACACACAGTATGATGCTCTCTTAATTTTTTTAACATCAACCATCCCCCCGCCTGTGGACCTTGGATTCTGATATACAAATTCAAGCAATGATTGAGAGGCAGCCCGTGAATAAGGTCATGCTAAATGTGCTTGGCATTTTCTTTGCAGGTCATTGGTTTTGGAACACTGCATTCCCATTTCACTTATTGCCTGCTGACCTTTTTGATAGTTGATATTGTAGTAATGGATGGCATTTTGGAACTCACACTGTGGGTGATACTCACTGCATTTCTATGTGACAACATACATGTTATGTATTGCATTGCATGAAATTTCTGATACCAAAAGAGTGGGTAGTGTGGAACACCTATGTAATGTTCTGCACATACACACAAACAGGTAAGTATGAAGCTGGTCAGAATAGGATACTTTTGGTATATTTACAATAATAGCTGTTGCTGGTTTGCTTTGGTAAGAGAGATTACAATACATGTCAGATCATTAGATTCTTACCTTGTTTTTTGGAAGTGCCTGAGTTTCTATCACTCCTGTCCAAAAAGATGCCACTCTCATTGTGAGCGCTCTTATTGTGGGTGTTCCAAACCCAGCTGTTTGCCCCATTTTACAAATGGGTTTCTACCAGAAGCTTAACAATGTGCTCCAGATAGCTTTCACTGTGTATGTTCCTGTGTGTGTGCACATTGGTGTGTGTTTTCCCCAAAAGAAAGTGCTGTCAATAGCTAAGCAGTAAATACATACTGTAGTAAAATGTCGCTGTCTTCAGCTGAAGGTTCCACAAAACAGGGAGAAACAAGTCGGCACAGAGCAACACAACTCATGAGTAACTGTACAGATAATTCTAAAAGAAAAAGTAATGTTTGGGTTTTGGTGTATTGTTATCTTAAATTCAGCCTTCTTAAAAACCCTCAAGAAACCCTTAACGACCCTTTTGTGTGTGCATGCCAGGTGTGCATGAGTAAGCATTTCACAGACTGCAGTAAGAATGGATGCTCATAATTTGACTGAGCTTTTGAAATATTCATATCAGAACAGTAGAATTTATATTTCCATATCAAAAGAGAGACTGTACTGGAGTCAATACTGACATAAAAGCAGATCTTAAATCCCTACAACCCCTGTTTTTCATTTTACCCAGTGTTTACCCACACATGCATATGCCACCACTACACTCACTCATTCAGAGCATTTTCACATTTATCGTCACATGTACGCAAACATACAATACCCTTAATAAACCTTTGCTATCTTCTGACCGTCCAGCACAAACACGTCACATGTTTGAACATAGAAACAACCAGACACATATTTTTTTTTATTTTTTGTCACATAACACACACAATGTAGCAAACACCAAGGCTGAGGGATGATGAGTTTGGGAGCTCCCACTCAGTCTGCGTAACACAAAGTGCTGTTTAATAATTCATAAAAAGCGAGGGATGAATCAAGATGAGAAAAGGCAAGTCTTTTGAGAAGGCGAGAAGCAGAGGAGTTGATCTTGGTTCACAGCACACAGACACACAGGGAGGGAGGGATTCTGGGAGATGAGAGCGGGAGAGAGTGAGATAGAGATAGAGTGAGCAAGCAAATAGATATAGGAGAAGAATAATAACAGGCCATTGTTCTGTAAAGTGAAAAAAAAGAAACTGACGAGTCAGTAAGCTCAGGGGGAAACACTTACTGTAGACTTTATTGGACATATTCATGATAGTAAGACTTTGGAAATTGGGAGAGAGAAACAAAGAAATCCCCACATTTTTAACCCGTTCATGTGAATTTTTATACTTTGCTTATATATATTGATTGGGTATTCTGGGATTTGAATGAGATGATTTCATAATATGTATGTGTTTGGTTGGTGGGATGGGGCAGTTTTTTAAATATTTGCATGTACATATTTGTGGATATTTGCAGTTGATAGTTTGTTTAATATTATGTTGAATGAATGAATAATGCAACGTAAGTAAGTCTGGCATCTTTAACCTGCAGAGTTGCATGACATACATGTTATGTACTTGAAATTTGCACTGCGAGAAGGGGAGAGAGTGAAAATAGCATCTTAATAAAATATTAAAGACCGCAGGGTGAATACGTCAAGGACCTAATTATTCTTTAGTAAAACATACATAAACATATACGGGAAACCTATATTACCACACACTCACCACACTGATTACAGAGTGGCTTGTAACAATTCCCTCTGGTTCACCGCATCACTCCATAGACATTTAAGAAGATAGTCCATCTAAAAAACTGCCTTATGATGTTCTTAGCTTGGATCAATATCAGGTTTATGTGCACAGCATCGGAATCAGAGAGAGGGGATTATTATTTGATGACACCACAGCGACTTCATCAGGTGGTAGATGCAACGATGCTGTGAAGCAGGGGGTTAACTTGTGTTTGCACATGTGTGTGTCTGTAACATAAGTAATTCTGGTTTGTCACAGTCGCCTGTGAAATAGACTTTTAGATGTATGAAGCTAAATTCCATTCTTCTGCAAAGCACATTAAACTGCTGGAGAAATAAAATCATGTTGTTGTTTTTTTTTAATAATTCCAAATCAGACTGTCCTGGTGTATCTTGAGTAGAGCTTCTTTTTGAGCCAAGGTAAAAATGAACATGTTTGGGGAGGTAATGTTTAAGTTTCAGCCCTCCTCCTCCTCTCATCCTCTCCATCTCCCTGCTCCTCCTCCTCCTCCTCCAGTTCTTTCTGTTCCTCTGTTTCTATCTTCCTCTGCTAATAAATTATGTATGCTATCTCCAATTCACGGAGTGCTGCACTGCTGCACTATCTGCTCTAAATTGCTGCTTGCTCTCTCTCTCTCTTTTCCCTATTTCACACCCCCTCTCTTTCTCACTCTTAATCTGTCTCTCTCACACTCTCACTTGCTCTGTCACAAACTCAACTCAACCCCTTTCTATACAACCATACGCCACCTCTGTCTCAATTGGTAGGACCAGCTCTTCTTTCCCAGAGTTCCTTGCAGCTCAACTCCACCCCGGAGGCTTCGCTCCAGTACTCTGCCAGCTACCATAGCAACCAGACCCTCGCCCTAAGCGACAGCATCTCTGCAGCAACTCCTCAGCGCAGCGGGCAAGTTGGAGGAGCTGTGCACAGCTACAACCAGGTGGGAAATATTACTGAACAGAGACTTTTTGAGGGTGCAAGTGTTGATGATTACAAAAAAAGAGAACCGTTCTGTCACTAGGTATTTCTATAAACTTAAATGTGTGTTGTTAGAAACTTTCCGTTTCTCTAGGGGGCTGGTGGTCAGAAAAGGATTTCGGCTCTTTTTTTTTAGGCACTGCGTTGCATGGCATTTATCCAGCTACGTGTAACTCTGGCTCTCAGTGCTCTTAGCAAATGTGAATTTGTTTGACACTGTAGCTGAGCCTATTTGATCAGGGTAGAAGTACATATTTATACAGAATCCTATTTCATTAGCCCTGCTGAGGTGATTTAATCCAGTCACTAAAACTGTCTTTTCAAGCCGCCCAATTGCATTTTTGTCTCTACTGTGACGGTGATGATAGACAGCGACAAGTAGTTTTTAAAAAAAAGAAAAAAGTTAATGAGATGCTCACAGACCTAAATTAGGCTGCAGTTAAATACACACAGAGAAATCTCAGCAAGTGACTTGTTTTTGCAGACTTAAAATAAAGCTACATGGATCCAAAGACACATTAACCACAGCGGTGTTACTTTACAGCCTGCAGCAGCCCATTATTTTAAATTTAACATATCAATATTAAGTATTACTGCGAACACACACACACACGCATGTTGTTTGAAATAGAAACCCACAGATCTCCTTGATCAGTGGAGCAGCCAGTGTCTGGAATAAATGTTCAATTTGTGATACATTGTGAATAGAAAATGAGATAAAATATTTTAAATTAATGATTGAAACTGGATAATAATTTAACAATGGTCATACTTTGTTCTGATTGCTTTTTTTGTATCTTTGTAAATCTTTTCACATAATTTGGTACTTTCCTTTTTGTCTCCAAAGTAAATGGGCATGTGCTGTTAGTTTGCGCATGTGTTTTTGTGGTTTGTTAGTTTCTGTTCACGGGTCTTTTGAAGGAGAACCATGATTGAAGTGTTATCTGTTTTTCTAAATATATTTATTCATATCCCCTACAGTCACACCGAAGCTCGTTTTAGTGCTGGTTTCTGATAAAGCTTTGATGCCTTGCCTTAATAAATAAGAAACAGGGGGGGAAAGACAGAAAGAAACACTGATAGACTGGGATATAGATGGATGGACAGATTAGGAAAAAGGAATATTTACTCTTTCTGCAGTGCTCCTGTCCTCTTTTCCCTCTTCCCATCTTCCTTCCCTGTCCTCTCTGCTCACCATCTCTGTCCATGTGAGCAAGTGTGTATATCTGTGTGTGTGTGTGTGTGTATCCTCCTCTCTGATGTTTTTGGCTTGTCAGTGTAATGGGGCTAGTGCTGTCAACAGAGCTTGTTGCTCATGAATAGCTTTATGCATGCCAGTGCCGCTAGATAGGCAGGTGCAGCTTGCATACATGGGTGGTACATGCATGTTTTGTTGATCTTTTTTACATTTTTGTGCACTTGGGAATGTGGTTATGCATGTGGTGGCTACATTCCTTTACATGGATGCACATTGACTATCTGAAGGAGAGTGAAAGAGAAAGTAAAAGGTCTAGCATGTTGCTGCTCTTTCTGTAGTATATTTATAACCCTGAGAGGCCAGGTTTTAATAATTTATGGATACATGGCACCTCAAACATCCCAGTGTTTTACTGGAGGAGAAAAAGAGCAGCACTGCAAGATGACACACAGTGAGATCGAGAAAGTGCTTTCCCTCACAGTGTGTGTGTCAGCCTTTCTGTCTGTTTGTTACCTCAGCCAGCAATTCATCTTTTACTCATTATTTATTTACCCACCCATTTATCTACTCATTCACCAAGCCCCTCAGTCTTTATGTTTCACATTGTGTTTGATCATTGTAGCACATCTGTAGTGTTAAACACAGTCTATTAACCACCATTAACAAGATTTCTAAACTGTTCCCTTAATCTCATCAGCCTTAAGACTCTCACTTGGTTTCATAACCTATTAAACTAACACAGAGGACTTTTACAGTACTTACCTGTAGTAATCCTCCTTGGTAGGTTGTAGATTAAGCTGTAAGAAACATTTAGATAAGGTACCTTAAATAGCATTGTCGAATTCAATATTCTCCAACGTTTAAATACAAGATTATATTTATATGTTTATTTAAATCATCTACAAATGTGCATTGTACCTTCGAATCATTGGAAGTCCCACTTTGACCACTTGCACACTTTTGATGCATTCTCCTTTGCTAAGTTCAAAACCTGCAACTGGGGTTTTATTTTTAGGAAGAGGATGCAGCTACAGGGCTGGTGATGAGGGACTGTTGTGTTGGTGTGTCCAAAAGAATTGGTGGCTTGATGGCTCTTTCCACAACTTTAGACTCCTTAGGACATTCCTGGTGGCAGGACACCACAGTGGGTTGCATTTAGGCTGCACAGCCGGGTTGATACTAATAAAAAATGAGCACATTCCTTTTAATGCTCTTCATTTGATCTTTCACCTTGGGGCTTCCTCACTGAACACTGCTGTTTTGTCTCTGGGACGTAAACAGAGACTTAGCACTCATCACCTGATGTTTTAGATCTGTGGTAAATTTCATATTCTGACCACATTTAAGTTCCAGTTCAGGAGGAATTTAATATAAATCAGTTATGTTTTCTGTGTTTTATCAACAAAGTCAGGAAACTGCAGGAATTGTTTATTTCATTTATGTTAATTGTGTATTAAGTTGTCAGAAGGTCATATAATGTGATGTAAATCATTGGACTGAATCATGTTTTACAGTGCCAATTTGCAAATGAACCGGTGAACCAGCTACTGTACCTTGTGAACTCAATGATCCCACATCAGAGCTGAATCTTAACCAGTTTCTCTTAACTTAGTTATTTTTGACCCCTGACTTCACGCTCATACATTTTGCATACTCATCCACTGCCATGGTTAAATTACCAGTGCCATTGGTATTTCATCTCTGTTAAGATCAGAGTTGATTTATAATGCTCAGAAGAATTAAAGAAACATTATTTTATCATAGTGCTAAACCTCTGGGATATTGATCTGGTTATTCAAATATCAGAGGTGGTTGTTAATCAGTTTTAGCTGCTTTGGTGTTCATGAAATTAACAACAGGTACACTAGAGGGGCAACAATGAGACAAAACAGGAATGGTTTTGCACTGACATTTATTCCATCCTTATCTTTTCTGACTGTTTTTTCACTAGTTATGCATCAGACCACGGCCAGTGTCACTAGTAGTGGCATGAGGCAATTCCTGGACCCTATAGAGGTTGCACAGGTAGTCCAACTCTTCCAGGATGGCACATCAATGTGTGCCATTCCCAGAAGATTTGCTGTGTTTGACAGCACAATCATAAGAACATTGAGGAGAATCCAGGAGACAAGCAGATGCTCTAGAAGTGCTGGATAGGGCTGTAGAAGGTCCTTAACCCATCTGGAGGACCAGTATCTGCTCCTTTGTGCAAGGAGGAACTGCCCTATAAAATGACCTCCAGAGCCACTGGTGTGAATGTTTCTGACCAAACAATCAGAAACAGACTTCACAAAGGTGGACTGAGGCCCCACGCTCTCTTGACATTTGCCATAGAATACCAGACTTGGCAAGTCCACTACTGGCACCCTGTGCTTTTCACAGATGAGAGCAGGTTTACTGGGAGCAGATGGGGCAGATGTGAAAGGGTCTGGAGAAGCTGTGGAGAATGTTATGCTGCATGTAACGTCGTTTGGCACAAACGATGATCGGGGGAGGCATATCCATGGAGGGACACACAGACCTCTGCAGGCTAGACAATTGCACCGTGACTGTCATTGCGTCTCAGGATGAAATATTTGGACCCACTGTCAGACCGTACACTGGTGCAGTGGGTCCTGGGTTCTTCTTGGTGCATGACAATGCCTCGCCTTGTGTGGTGAAAGTATGTAGGCAGTTGCCCGAGGATGAAGGAATTGATACCACTGACTGACCCCCATGCTCATCTGACCAAAATCAATAGAACACCTCTGGGACACTACCAGGTTGCACCTCAGACTATCCAGGAACTCAGGCATGCATGCAAACATGTGGGGGGCATACAAACCTGAGTACCATTTGAGTTGCTGCAGTGACATTTCAGCCAAATGGACTTTTTTCTTTGGTTTTTGAAGTGTCTTTGAATTCGAGCCTCTGTTTCCATCAAATTATATTTCCCAACACATTACCCCCAGTCCATATCAGTATAGATAGTCCATATCCATAGATAGTCCATAGATAGTCCATGTCCATATAGTCCATATCTATATCAGTATAGATATGGACTGGGTTTTACCCATTGAGAGCTGATCTGAAGTGTTCCTTTAATTTTTTTAGCAGTGTATATAGCATACTCTTATGAAAGGGCTTCCACATATTTACAATAATATGCAGAAAGACACATGCTGGCAACTGGGTGGCTCAGTTGTGGAGCAGGTGACCACATTCATATTCATATACCGCCGTACGGTGCGGGCAGCACGGGTTCGAGTCCCGGCCTGTTGCCAATTTGCCTGTGTGTCTTCCCTGTCTCTTCACCCCAAAGAAAGACACATGCTGATACAGAGCGCGACAAGACGATCCTCATTTTTCCAGTTATTCATTACTGTGGGTCACAAAGTATAGCCACAGACCCAGACAGCCATTGGAAACAAAAGGGAGATTGTGTGCTTGTGCATGCTGCTACATTTATTTGTGGTAGATATGCTGAAAAAGCATTGTTTTTTCCTGCAAAATTCTGCAGCTGCAAATATTCACATCTAGAAACAGTTGCAAACAGGACTCCATGCGAACACGACTCCAGAGTGTGTTTGCATGTTGTGAGCTACTGGTTACCAAATGATTAGTCTGTGAACTGCATGCAATTTAGTCTGTTTCTGCTCTCCAATAAAATGTAACAGACAGTAAATGTCTGAATACATGGATGCAATTTACAGATAGATAGATAGATCTCTCCTCATGTATGCAGCCATATATTACTCAGTTACTCAGTTTGGCAGAGCTGAACTACTGTATAGGCAGTACTGACAATCCTCCAAGGTGACTCAGTAACTGCATGATTGCATAATACGCCTTTCTACATCTGTAGTCATGTCAGTCTAGTAATAATGTATCTGAATCACCTTTACAGCTCAAACATACACACAAGGCTATATAAGGTTCAGTGAGGTCTGACATATGCTCCCCCTATTGTCTCTGGAGAATAAGGAGAATATATTTGAATAGGCCAAACCATGCTGTGCAGCAGAAAGGCTTCTCACATTCTGCCTTTGACTCACACACCGTTTTGTGTCTGTAGGGCATTCACTGCATATTGCCGTCAAAGCTGTGGGTCCACTATTCCCATCCAAATTTGTCTCATATAAAAATAAAACTGCTGACTTACACCAAATGCTATTAATATATTATTTCACAATATTAAGTCATTTTGATCCATTTGTTTATGATTTTACTCTGCTTGTTTTTAATAATGAATTCAGTTTGTGAATATTTGGTTTTGGTAATAACAGATGGTAGATAATAAAGCATAAATATGCATATGACTGCATAAACCTGTTCTGCTTTAATAGGTGGTGCAACAAGGCTTTATGAGAAATGATTTCAGTCAGCTGGTTTGCTTCCATGTGACTTTTTTTGTCATCCCTCTGTGTTCTGTGGGGATTTCATTACTAGCGTTCCTAAGTTCATTCAAGAAGCCTCAAACGCTCGACTGAATTCATTGTGCATGAAAGTCTATTTTTTTTTCATGCCCACTACACTTTATTCCCTTTCATGCCATTTATTTTCTTAACTCTGTCTCTCCCTTCAACTCTTCTCAAGTTCTTCCTCCCCCTCTAATCCAACTGTTTTACCACTTTTTTTTCGCTGTCATGGATGATCTTCACTTGCTCTGTATCCCCCTACATCCCCTCAGGTGACATCGAGCCGTGCAGCCCAGCAGCAACAATCACAAACTGGGACAGGGTCAGGTAGGCATCTCCATTTCTTCATAATAATCTGACCAGGCATAAAGTACCTTTGATATGCAGAAATAGCATTTCAGGATACTGACCAACAACCAACGACTCCTTGCAAAAGATTAAAAAAAAACCAAAAACATACCATTTATCATATTATCAGTAATTAGTGATATTGCTCATCTGTGGGCCGTCCTTAATTTGGGGTCAAGGTTATGGGTCATTCATGTGTAGTCGTCCATTTAGTCAGTTTTTTTGTTTTTTTGTCCAACTTTTGTAGGAAAGTGTGTTTTTTCATTGATCACCCACTAACCATGAGGCCCAATTGTCCATATTCAGTATTTATTGTTTAGTAAAGTTAAAAAGTTAGATATTATACACTATATATGCAAATAGCTGTCTTTAAGTACAGTATCACCGATGGAAAATCTCCAGTTTTTAAAGACCTACATTAAATGTATCCCAAATCATTATCATCTTCCTGATCTATTTTTCTCTGCCATTCTCCCACGTGAAAAATTTTGCCTTCCCGCTATGTTTTTTTCCAGGGATCTATTACTCCAGCTCCACCTTGCCTGCGCAGGGTTCCCCTCTCGCAGGAGGAGGAGGCTCTGGGTCCGGTTCCCCCAGTAAACTTCAACGTCTGGGATCATCCTCTGATACAGCAGGGTACTCTACCACTCAGCGGCTGCCCTCCTCTTCTTCCTCCTCTCCCAAGCAATCTCCTGCTAATCGGCTGGCCAAATCATACAGGTAGGGCGCGTCCTTTAAGGACAGCTTGAGAATAAAATAAATGATTGGCTGCAGTAGAATTTAAAAGAGCAGGAAATTGTGTAAAAGTACAATTTAGTTCTTCTTCTACTTTAAGTTCATTGTTCCTTTATACACATATTCTACACATGTCACATAACACATGACTGTTCTGACACATGAAGTGGAATCAGTCATTTGATTTTTTTTTTATGCCAATAAATGCTTGTTTGTCTATTTGTCTTTCAGCACCGCAGTTGCAGTGACAACAGCAGGAGGGGGTGGTTCCCCCCTGAGGGTGGCATCTCCTCCCAATTCTACAGCAGGAGGGGGAGGAGCCAGCTCCACATCTTCCCCTCTTCACCAGGTACAGAATGTAACAGTCACACAATGTGAGCACATGCAGAAAGGGAGTTGTATTCTGTGATAATAGAGTATAAAATGCAAAGCTTTTTTTATGTGAAGCATACATTTAAAATCCATTAACCTCACCACCGGTTATGAAATATTGTAATGAGTGCAAATGCAACAGCGCTTAGTGGAATATAAATTCAGCTCTGCAAAGTGAAAAGACTATAGATGACTGCTATATAACTTAATTGTTTCTCACACGTATGCATCGGAACGCTTATTATTTTTATTATGAGAATGTGTCATATTCAACTTGTATGTATGTACTGTAAGGTTAACGCTCAGTTGATTTTCTTCTCACCTCATTTAAAGTTACTGGCGTCACAGATTGCTTATCATTATTATCATTATTGCACATTTACATTAAAGTTGGACCGATCGTACAGTTGTTGTGCATATGTTGTGCATATCACAAAAAAGATTTATATGTCTTGAACAGATGTGTAACTTCACCCAAAAAAGAGCAACTGTTGTCTTTGCAGATGAGTTCAGGCATAGGGAGCTATGCAACTCTGTCTCCCAAACGGCTGGCAGCTCATCACGCTTCCGACCAGTACAAGATCTCCCACGAACTCTACGCTACGGCTACACTGCAGAGACCTGGAAGCCTAGCAGGTGGGAGTTGAAACATTCATGCAGTGTCACATGTAGTTTCATGTGCTTGCACAACGCACAGCAAGAAAAACAATCATTTGATCGCCTGCTGATTTTGTAGGGTTGCTCATTACCAAAGAAATGAATGGAATGTCAACCAAAAATCCAGAAAAAAAACAACATTACATAAAAGTTATGAATTGATTTGCATGTCACTGAGTGGAATAAGTATTTGATCTCCAAGAAAAACACAACTTAATACTTGGCGGTGACAATCGTTGCAGAATCACCAGGTTTGCACACATCTCAGGAGGGATTTTGGCCCACTCTTCTGCAAAGCCTCTGAATACTTTTGGCTTTGTGTCTCCCAGACAAAGATTGAGCTCCCTCCTCAAACTCTCTGTAGCACTGAGGTCTGGAAACTGCTTAGGCAACTCCATGACCTTAATGTGCTTCTTCTTTAGCCACTCCTTTGTTGCGTTGGCAATATGTTGTTGGTCACTGTCATGCTGCATGACCCATCTACAATCCAGCTTCAGTGTTAAAGCACCTTGAGGCGACTGTTGTGATTTGGTGCTATATAAACACAATTGTTTTGAATTGAATTGTTCTGGCTGAGGGAAGGAGGTTCTCATCCAAATTTTATGGCACACGGCCCCATCCATTGGCCCCTCAGTGCGGTGCAGTTGTCCTGTACCCTTTACAGAAAAACATAATGCTTCCTCCACCCTTGACTGTGGGGGTGGTGTTCTTAGGGTCATACTTAATATTTCTCTTACTCCAAACGTGGTGAATTGAGTTGGTGCACAGCACTTTCTCCCAAACCTCTCAAACATTTAGATGTTCACTGGGAAACTTAAGACGTGTGCCTTCTTTAGGGGGACCTTGCAGGTGGTCCTGTAGCTCATTCCAGCCTTGTGCAGGTCGACGGTCTTGTATCACTTTTTTGGAAGTCAGCAAACTTACAAATTCAGCAGGGAATAAAATAATTATTTCCGCCACTCTAAACCCTCCAAAATGTGCAACCCATCTTAAACCAACAGTACTATGAATAATAAAGGGATATAAGTAAATCTTTTACAACATATCTTTGATTGTCTGTTTGTGTCGCTGATGTAGTGTCTTGTGTCAGTGGAGTATTTGTAGTCTAATTGTTACATTCCGTTGCATCAGACTGCTGCTGTTCCAAGAAATGTCAATTGCAGTGTTTAAATCTATTGAGTTACACAGTCTATGAAAAAGCATATTACTGTGGTGTGGTTGATATGTCGGGCTATTCTTCAAAGCAGGTATCAGTGTCTCTGACGCTGCCCTTTAGAAAGTGTAAAATGAGTGTGCTCGGTCAACAGCAGTTAGATTTGAGAATTATGACTTATTTAACTAACAGACAAGAATGATTAAAAAAATGATTCAAATTCCTAATTATGTCTTCATATAAGAAGAATCTGTGTGGTATTATGACTGTTCAAATATTTATAGACCTAAGTGTGCAATGGATTGACACTGCTTTTAGTATAAACTGTACTCAGAATAGGAGTATTTGGATTTGAATGCCAAGGTGGTGGCTCTGCTACAGCATCTGCCACGGATAATTTCTTTTTTCTGTGTGAGTGGTTTTTTTTTTTTCATGAAGAAATGAAACATAAAATCTAAAATAGATGAATATTGATTGAAGCAGGCTTCATGGAGAAAGTTTAATTTATCATTTCTTTAAACTTAGTGCTGCACTGATAGGAACATGACCTTCACGGTTTACCCTGAGGGCACAACTGTGATCTTGATGCATTGCCTCAGGTTTCATGTCTCCTGAAGGCTCTAAATGAAGCAGAAAAGATAGAAGTGAGCGGGAATGGAGTGGGGGGAAATATAATTATCAGAATCTGCTGTCATGTGCATCGACTACCAGATTGCAGCTGATTGTATGAGGACAGTTTAATGGCAACTAATTCTGGAAATGCATCATGTTTTGTTTTACCTGTAATGGCCGGTAGTTACCACGTTTTCAAAGCCCTACCAATCAAAGATCGCATGTAGATAGTGTTACTCAGAGGATGCTTTATCACACTGGATGATGTCCCTCTGGGGAAAAGCACAGAAGAGTTCATCTGAGTAGCATGTTTGGAGAGGTACTTAACAGCTTCACAGCTCCTACTCTACAGCAGAGTTAAGCTGTGTCCAACAGAAATTGCCTTTAAAAAAAGAAGTTTCCTGTCTGTGCTTCTTGTATGAAGGGCTAGTTTGATATAGTTCACTCTGTACAAATATTGCATGGCAGTAAAGCAGGATAATGTATACAGTAAAAGGGAAATTTAAAAAGATCTTTTACCAAATACAGGTATTTGGAAGTTTAAAAATTAAAAAAAAAATCTAGAGTGATTTACAGGTTGAGCTTAATTGGCAATGAAAATGACTGCTGGTTAACATTAAAAACTCACATGCAAAACAGCGATCTTTTGGAGATTAAATATATAGTGCTTTTCCATTTTTAATCTTATCCTTCTCAGAAAAAATGTTGTAACATTTATTTTTCATGTTAAATCTGCAGCTGCCAGCTATACCACCATTTTTCTGGTAGAATGAGCAGAGAAAATAACGTCTTTTTTCACTCATTTACTGACTGTAGTCGTAGGTAAAATCTAATTTGCTTTATTTTTAACTAAACAAGCAGGACTGTAAGTCATCAAGGGACCAGAGTTAGCTTTGACATCTTGTTATCCTTTTTAAATATTTTACTGAATAAAACATCAGGTGAGGGGATCTTTCTCTCTCACTCTCTACATCACTCTGTCTTCTCGTCTTAAAGTTCCTCTTCTGCTTTAAAGAAAGAGGTCAGTACTTCCACGAGTAGGCCCCTGTGAGCCAAAAAGTAAATGTATAATGAAATAAAACCAACTCACCAAGACTTCAAAGATGAAAGGCACTAGAGGAAGCGAAAGAGCTTGGATGAGTCATGCTGTTAATGGGTGTGTCCATGAGTCTAATTAGTACTCTTTCATGCATATTCTTATATTGTCTTCCAACCCCCCCCCCCCCCCCCCCCCTCCCCCCCCCTCTCAATCCTCCCCCCCCCACCCCCCTCAATCTTCCTCCCCCTCCTTTCCCTTT
>VOQJ01022019.1:4520-21285 GCA_015052665.1 Apistogramma diplotaenia | reverse complement strand
GGGGGGGGGGGGGGTGATGGGGGTGGGGGGGGGGGGGGGGGGGGGGGGGGGGTGTGTGTGCACAAATTATGCAAATGTGGCAGATTTAAAAACAAAAAACAAAACATGCAGGTCAAAGGGGGTAATTTAACCACATACGCACGCGCACACATACCGGTGTGGGGGAATGTAGGGGTATTTAAAAAAATTGGAGGAAGGGGAAGAAGAGGGGGTAAGGAAACACAAAACATAAAAGAGTCACATCATTAGTTGTGTTGACCCTCTAAAGCTGTGATTATGTCATTGACATAATGTTTGCCTCGACTCTGCTGAGAGGTACTTTTATGTTATGTTAATTGGTTTGGCTTCTGAGCAGGCACCAAAGCACATTTTCATACTTAATAATTCTCTTTGTCATGATCAAGATCATAAACAAAGTGGGAGGAGACGTATGTTCACAGGTAGTTATGTGTTTCCATCATGTGACGGACAACACCTTTGGCTTGGCAGCCGTATGGATGAGTGGCAGTGTAGTTGAGCCACGCCCTGACTAATTCTTCACCCCGCCCCATCATCCCCCTTTGTTACCACTACACTTCACATGTTAGTCAGTGTCATAACACATGCAAGATAAAACAAAGGCATTTGCCAGCACAGAAAAACACAATTTGGCTATTTCCCACTTTGGTGTGGCTTTAAAATAACCAATCCTTTTCAACTCAAGTCCAGCACAATGCTCTGTCTGACTCACCAGGCAGATTGACAATCATCCATCCCTCCTCGTCAGCCTCAGTCACACATGGGTTGGGTCCCTTCAGCTCAGCTGCCACCTCTTCCACCTCCCCAAACAGCAGGTTGCTAAGACGCTGAAACATTGCTGCGTGTCCTGTCAAGTGTTGATGACTCTGGTGCTTTTGTTGTCGTCCACAGAGAAAAAGCTGTAGCTGCCTCTTTGAATTTCTTGTCTGTTGCTATTTTATGCTATTCTTTGATTTTTAATTGTTTGTTTTTCCCCCTACTTGAAGCCTCTTGCTGGATCTTGGTTTGACAAACAGGTGTGGACAGGCTTCTGTAGTGCAAATATAAGGTTTCACTTGGTTTGGAGCAAAGGCCTGCAGAGACGGAGAGAGAAAAATAGCATCATTAGTTGGAATGAAAAGATGAAAGAAAGGGAGCAAGAAATGTATGTATGTGTATGTACGATGTAATTATTTAAAGATGTAATACAGGGATTATTTAGGGTGAATTCAGACCTTATTTATGATGAGCAGTGGCATTAAAAGCAATGTTCTTTTTAAATTTTTGAACACAAATAATATATTAGAATATCTGGGTCTCTCATGATCAGTTTGTAAAAAAACAATGCCTCCTAAAAAGAATTCTTCAAGAACACCCACTTGCAACACTTTATATCTCAACATCTTTGAAGGGTCACAGCAAAACATCTAAAAATATACACTCCCTGTTATTTATTTATGTATTGCGTTCTGCTGCTTGGGGGCTGCACATCAACAGTGTGCCTGTCATTCATTTGGCATCTTACTTCCGGCTGCTCTGTTTTTGGTTGCTGTGCATCACTGAGGGAAATATCTGGCCTTAGCGGCTAAATGCTAATTTTTTTATTTATATGCATATTTTTTCCAGCTTCTGTGGTAATAATGAATCAAAAACTAAAAAACAAACAAACTAGAGGATGCTGAAATATATTCTAGAGCTGATGAAATTTGAAGTTTTCTATAATAATTACACATAGGTTTGTCACTGCATGCAATCAAGCACATATTTATTAGATCCACTATTAATATCAGTGTTGAGGATAATTTTTATTCAACGGTCTTTCAAATGTTCAGGAAGCTGAGCACATATTGAAATTCCTCAGACGGAGGGAAGAAAAATAAATTCACTAATTTAAAATGATAAGACTTCAGATGAATGCTTAATATAGGCTATCGCATAATAATTGCCTACATTGTAAAATACACTTGCAGGTGAACACTGAGTTATTGTATGTGGCAGTAAATGGGACTATGACTCTTACATAAGGAAAAAAAAGTTAATCAGCAAGCAATGAGCCAGTGTGCAGTGACTGCACTGCCGTTCCCTATTAGTTCAAGAAAATAATCAGCTCTCAGTCTCTGGACAGATAGGCAGGCCAGAGAAGAAAAACATAGGAGGAAGTGAAAAAGTGGTTCTAAAAAGAACCAGGTTCTTGCAAAATAAAATAAAAAACAAGTGTCAAAGAAAGATATAAACATTGTGACAGAAGGCGCTGAGTCCAAAGGACAAGGCCCTGACCTGCATGTGAACATGCTGATGTAATGTTAAACAGAAGTTTAGCTCGTGAGATAAACCTCTGCATGCTCAAAGGTTGAGTTTTATTTGAACTGAGGACACAGGAAGAAGAGACTCGAGAGATCACAGAGTGCAACACACTGACACTTGCTGACACAATTTTTAAGTTGTTCTTTTTCCGTGAATTTTTCCAGAAAAACTCATTGCAAAGTTGGTTTAATTTCAGACCATAACCTATTTAAGTTCAATCACTTCTTTGATCCACAGCCTGATTTGCGGATTCCAAAAAGCTCAACTTTTTCACTAAACAAATGAGAAAAGGTTAGTAATGATGACTGGATGTGGAATAAGGTGAAAGAGAATGTGTGTGTGTGACAAGGATTTACAGAGCAAAGAGACCTGGAAGCAGATATGCATGGATGATGATGGGTTTCTCTCCTTATTTGGAGAATCATCATGATAACATGGAGCAGAAAGGGAAGGCACGTCCTAATTACAGTCATACAGTGCATGCTTGTGGGATTTCTGATGTCAGGTGCTTGAAATGATAAGAAAGCATGAGATAAATGGGGCATTTTGCTGGGAAAAAAAAACAAGAATGAGCTATAAATTTGCCCTTAAAGCCTTTTATTTGAATAAAGGATGACAGTGATTTTACCTGCTGTTTTTTTTAAATGATCTAGGTCACATGACGTGTTTTCTGGGTCTTGTGAGAAAAGTCATGTTCAGTCACTAAAGAATGGAAGGTATATTTTGGGGGTTTTGAGCTGATGTTCTGCAGTGCATGCATACCTCAGCACCAAGATTGCTTTAATGCATTCCTGGACTAATAAAACATTAAGTCATGGGACTATGACAAGTAAATTCAGATAAACAACTTTAGTGGGAAGCCTTGGGTGCTGCTTTACATACGATGGAAAAGAGATCCACACAATAAACATGGACTCTTGTGAGCACTTCCCTGATAAAACTTTTTTTTCTTTTAGACTGAATATTTTAATATCTGGTAAATAATAATTTCATAACACATTTTGTTTTCTATTTTAGGATACCTTATCTGGCCAAGGAGAGCAGGTGACATTTAGCCCTCTAGGGTAACTCTGGCTTAGTTGTAGCTTTCTCTAATCACTGACACTGTTAGAGAAAGCATCACATTTAATAAGGAGAGCTTATCCAGTAAAAAGAAACACTTCATAAGACTAAAGCTAAGATGCAGAATTGGCTTAATGCAATGCAGAAGGTCTTATTCTTATATGTTTATTATGACACAAGCCAGTCTTTGTTTCGGGAACTTATTAAAATGTCACAACAAAATAACTGTATATGTGAGACATATAACGGACTGTTTATTTATTTATTTTTTTAAAGGAGGAGTGGGCGGGGCGCCCGAGAAGTAAAAACAAGATGCGTCTGACGTCACGCCACGTCACTGACACTGACGGAGAGGCTCCAGCCTATTTTGCGACCGGACGAGAAAAAAAAAATCGGTCAGAATAGCAACCACAGAGAAAAAAATGGGCTTTATGATCGTGTCTTTGCAGCCGACGTAGTTTTCATCTCTAATCTGCATTTTAAAAGACGACACCGAAAACTATCCGTATGCGAGAGGTTGTTGTCGTCGACGGCTGTCGTCTGGGGTTGAAACCCCCAATGAGAATTTTTTTTTTTTTTATCTGTGTGTTTACATTTCCAGCACAATGAGTCGGTTCTTGAAAAATAAAACATCGATCTCGATGCCAGAGACTCGACAAGCCCAGAGAAGACGCGGCTTTCTGTGCAGGGTATCCAGGTTAAACGTGAATTATCCGTGTAAGCTCAGGCTGCAGCTGAGGGGTCAAAGCAATGACAGTTGTGGCTGAGCGACACTGCACGAAAGACAGCGGCTGGTCAGGCTCCTGAGTATACAGCCAGAAGGTGATTTCACAGAGCAGCAGCGGTTAGGCCCTGTGTGCTTTCAGCGAAAAACATAGCCTTAGTAGGTCCGCAAGCAACAAATACAAAAACATCCGCGGTCGACTCCACATCAGCATTTGGTGCAATTTGCAAAACAACGACTGCGGGCGTCCTATAGGATTTATCTATATGCAGGCCGGTGTCCTTACTGCCGATGCGGGACGTCGAATCGACCCAGCTAAGCCTTTTTATTTGGGCCTACAATGTTCTGCTTCCCCGTCTATTCATATCCTATTAATAGGCCATTTTAAATGATAACAAAAGCAGTCAAAGACAGACGGAGACAAAGCGATGTAATTCTGTATTAATAAAATCTACATGATATGTGATCGACATTTTTGTAGATACGCTTATAAGGAAGGCAGCAGGTTCAATGGCACAGATGTAGGTTAGTCTGATACCTTTGTAAAGCACACAGTCTGACACAAAACAAAAATCTGGAAAAAATAAAGAATATCTTACCTGCCCTTGCGGTATTATTCAAGTTGTAAACGAGATCTCACACACAGTAGAAACGACAACTCTTAAAGCATAGCTTTAGATAGCCTTTATGTGAGGTAGTTAGAACACCATTATATAAAAATAAAAGGCTTTCTTCTTAGAAGAAGGGCTTCGTGTAAAAATGTTTTACACGTATATTTTCAGATCATAACATCTGCAGCTTTCTCCTCCGTCCCTCTAGTTTTTATGCTGCAGATTTTCCTGTTTATTGCTGCCTCCAGCTGATCCTCGGATCAGAATGTAGAGCGTACAAAACAGCTGATTGTGAGATCACAATACTCCAAACCACGCCCATCACCCCGCCCACGTCAAACAAACCGGCCAATCAGAATATTACACCCGATACGAGCCGGTCTTCTAGGTGACAGGGTGGGGGCTGGGCAAGATGAGCTGTCAACCTGCACCCAGATGGAAATGGTGACTTCACTTGGAGTCTGAATATTGATCAGCTTCCACGAGCAGCATCCTGCTTTTTGAAAGCAGGGCTGGCGGAAGGTAAACTGACCCTGAGTCTGTTTTCACATAACTCATAATATAGACCAGGAAAAACTCAGATGTAGACAGAAAAGTGTTTAAACTGTCAAGACAAAGAGAAAGATGAGCTGGTGCAACAAACCTGTTATATCACCACCTGAATGGAATCTGAACCACAGACACATATTTAACCTAGTTTTGTGTTATCGTGGTTTAGTAAGGCCTTTGTGGTGATTTATTAAATATTAAGAGCTTGATTTCCAGTGTAGTTTTTCCCCTTCTAATCAGGTGCTGTATGCTGCCAGACACTGGCTTCTGCAAACATATTCATTTATATTTCTCTACAAATTGCTTAGCGTTTACAGAAACAACCTCAAATATTAAAATGACTTAATAACCACAAAGTTCACACCATGTTAGCTGATGTTGCTTTAAATTGCACCACCTCCTTCTCTTCCCCTTCAGCATATGTTTCTTCATTCCACTGATAGGAAGGACCTTTATGTGTTTCAACCTATACCGGACAGTCAAATTTGCTATTTTGAATGTAGCCTTTGAATACCCCCTTCTGGTCACTTTTTTTACCCTCCAGTTTGCAAAGCATTAAGATTATCCATGGCCTTTTGTGTCAGCAGACCGTGGCTGTTCACATAACTCTGTGTGCGCTTTTATGCATTCACTTCGTTAGGTGCAGATTCCGCTGTGTGTGTGTGTGTGTGCGTGTGTGGTTTTTAAATAAAATACATACAGTAAAACAGTGGAATCGTGGAGGAGGTTCAAACTTGTTAGCAACATACATGGTTAATGTAAAACTCGTACTACTGTGCACAAACTGGACAGGTCACCCACACAATCATTGTGTATTCAGGATGAAACATACCTCAGTCTCACCAGTGCACACATTTTGGGCCACATGACATTGTATCATTTTATTATTTTATGACTGTGCACCTTGAAACTTGGCTGTGCAGACCAAACTGTTTGGGTAGTATGAATTAATATGTGGATAAATTCTAGTTAAGTGAGTTCTGTAAGTGTTGTTGTATCAGAGGATCTATTATTTACTGTGCCTGTCAGAACTGTCACACTCACAGGTGTGTCGTTAGCACGTGAGAAAGAAGTTAGCAGTACGCCCAGAGGTGATTGGTCTGTGATCAGGTTTCAGAGGACGACACTTTACGCAAATTGTGGGGGTCAAAGGCAAGTCTTTGTCTCTTTCCTTTCCTTTCCCTTTATGTGTGTGCATCCTTGTCTTATTTCTCTTACTGTCTGTGTCCTGGTCCTTATTTGTATAAATAAAGACCAGGACACATATTGGTTACAATATTAGACATATTGTAACCAATATGTCCAATAAACAGCCTGCATTTGATCCTGCTCATCCCAGTGATTTTCTTTTTGGAAACTTTGGTTTTGATTGAGTTTTATACAGGATTGAATCCACTCCATTTCGGCCAAAGGGAAAATCTGGGACCCCTAAAATTACAACCCAGATTGAACTGGCATACCTGATAAAGTGGCCAATAAAGTGGCCGGAGAGTGCATCTAGACTACAATAAACATGTTGTTGAAGGGCTGTGCTTATGTTTTTGTCAGAAAGTATTGCCGCTTGTTTCACTATAAAAAGCTCTTTAGTCGAGAAGTTATATAACAGTGTACAACAGTATGACACTGAAATCTTTCTATAGCTGAGTGAACCGGAAATATTGTATTACAAAACATCCCTAAACTTGAGTAATAAAGCCAGAGTGTGCGAGTGCATATCTTGAATACACACTAAAAACCAAATGAGCCCCGCCTCACGTTCTGCATACACAGTCTTTGAGAGTTTTTCGGCTTGAGACATTTGGCATGTTATAGCTGCACCAGTCAGAGACAGTGAGTTCATCATGAGGTTTGCAATGTCAGGATGATAAGGTTTCGGCCTATACAGTTACCAGGTGCTTGGCAACTCATGAAGGCATAGGCTCACTCACCCTGCAGTGATGATGATATCCAAACCCCAGTAACACAGCGAACACAAACATTCAGCAAGAACGATCTGTGCTTGTGTGTTTAATGTTTGTGTTCTGAAACTAATCAGAAGATGTCACTGGCCTGGTGCTGTGTATGTCTTTTGCAACACATTTTGTCTTGTCTGTGACTATGAGAGATACTTTTCAGGGTGTTACCAATATGCTGCAATGATTATGAGCAGCTTGGAAAGGCTGTACAAAAGTTGCAGAAAGAGAAGAGAGGCTCCGATTTTCGATTTTCTGCCTAAGGCTGGAGCTTTTGCCTGCATTCATGGGATTCCCATAGTTTCTCCTGACCGGCTGGAAAAAATATAGGTGAAAGGTTACAGCCGTGGTTCCCACTCTGGCTCTCTCTCACTCCCTCGCCTGTCTGTGTTCATGTTCACGGTCAAGTTCTTACTTAACAGCAAACCCACTTTTCCCCTGACTGACACAGCGCACACAGGTTTCTCTACAAAGCCTTCCAACCAATGAAAGCTGACACTGTGGTAAAACACTGAAGTGCAACTCAGTCGGAAGTCCAGCCTGTTGCATGTTGAAGCTTGAATCGGGCAATAAAGTAAGTTCCTGCCAGGAACAACGCAGACACTGATGGGACTTGTTGCGAATAGGAGTGAGCACTAAGGCTCAGTGTTCACAGAGGCATTATGTTTTCTTCTGAGCAACATTTTCTGTTTGATCTCCTTCCTTTCAGGTTCACATAATACTGTGTAATACTGTGTTTTGGCTGATAATGAATCAGATAAATATGGCTTTCAAAATTATGTCAGATCACTTTGTTTTGAGTTGACTCTCAACATGACCTTGTTCACCTCTTCCTCATCCTGTTACGCAGGCTTTATTTTTGGTGCCCCTCTCTGCTTTTGGGCCTTTCTGCTTCAGCATAGCTGGCTGTGTGCTGATGATAAGAGCGCAGCCCCTGGAGATAGGAAGTCAGACTTGCTCTTCATGTTACTAGTTACAGTGCCAGGAGTAAAGTAAATAGCATACATTGCAAGGAGTGAACTAACTTGAAGGACCAGTTGGATGTTATGGGATCTTTTTTCCATCCATTAATGATTGCTTTTGTTAAAAGTTTTGATAATCAGTGGAAAGGGTTATCAATATTATTACAGTGCAGAGGAGAACCTGAGGTGCCAGACTCTTGGGCAGTCATTCCTCTGATATAGGTAGTGTATATCATTTAAAAAAAAGAAAAGATAATGCCAATCTAGTAGGTCCTAGGGGACAAGTCATTAGGAATCATATTCTGAGAATTATGAATGTCTCTACAAAAGACATTTTAATCTGTCTGAAAATGGTAGTCTGACTGACAGTTCATACCATCATGGTTGTATTTTTCAGTTTACTTAAGTTTGTTTACTTCCTGAAACACCTATGGGCAAATGCTCCAGTTCAAAACTGGCGGAACACAACAATCCAGCTGCTGTGCCCTAAAAGTACAACAAAAGAAAACCCACAAAAATCCATTCATGGCATCATTATGCCAGTGAAGCTCAAGGGAAATGACAGGGCTTGATTCCGGTGCTCTGTGAGTCATCAATATCCTATGTGATTGTGCATTTGATACAGGAAGTAAGAGGTAAGCGGATGTATTTAGGCTGTTTTTTAAATGTTGGTATTTTCATTGCAGCTTGTACATGTTGAAGGTGTGGCCCCCCTGATTACTTTGCCTCGGTCACTTTGGTAAAAGAAGTGTTGCACACTCCTTTATGAGGTTTGCAAGGCAACCAGTGAAGGGTAGCAATGACACCCAGTCCCAAAGCTACACCTTGACTGAAAAAACTACCTACTAAATGCATTTTCAGAGAGGCTTTTATGTGTATGTTTGAAATCTGATAAGAGCTAGACTTACTGATTACCTCTGTCCACTCTGCTGCGCTAGCTTTACCTCCACAGGTCACGTACAGTTATGAAAGTGACCTTCTCATCTAAGGTCTGAATTATGCTTCTGCGTCGGTCATACATACGTAACTGGAAATCCCCTCTAAACCCTCTGCTGCAACCCATGACACAACCTGAGATGCACCTCTCAAAAAAATGTAACTACACGTCGGGTGGACGCAGGCCGCGAGGATTGTGATTACCATGTAGTGTTCAGAGGGGATCTCTGATTACGTCCGTAGGCTCCTGCAAAGACCCGACACCTGAATTCACTAAAGGTCAAACTATTCCTTTAAAAAATCCACACTATAGACATGTATTAAATAATGTCAATTACAACCCTATGGACAGAAATATTTGAAACTCCATCGCTGGACTCTTCCCCTTTGATACTGTCCACTGTAACGTCTGGAGGTCTGTGGCCTTAGGTACAAAATCCCTTCTCATATTGCATACAGCACTACAGTCCCCAGATAACCCTAAACACATAACAGTTGCCAGCCATTCCTTATTACTCAGTACAGACACAGCATGGTGGCCTTCTGTCACTGGTCCAAACTTACACAATAACTACAGAGTTCACATCAGCAGGTGCATCTCCCTCCTCATCTTGGGACAACCCTCTGTAGACAAAGGCTCTCACTCTTTCTTGTCTCTTCTTCAGCCCTCCTGAAGCCCTCAGGCCATGTGTGCATCCCATGGGTCTGTCCCTACATGGCTAGAGCAAACAGGGCCTGCAAGTGGTGTCCTTGGCAAGGGTGTGCAGATAAACACAGCATGAGTGAGGACAGACTGTGCTCTCCAGAAGAGGAAGACAGGCCCTCACTCACAGTCCCCTGGGGAATATTATGAAACTTAATGAGAGGAGCTATTTTAAATTCCCCGAAGGATTAAGGTACCTAAAATGGTGAGAAAGCACTGATTTTCAGCCAGTTGTCTGATTCACTGTATTTCAGAGATATTATAATGAAGTGTCACATCCCTGTCTTTCAGTATGGCTTTTTAGTCCTCATCACCACCATCGGTTTATCTGCTTTACAGGACAAAAAATGGGAAAAGGAGGAGCACATTGCTCAGATGTGCCCTTTAACTGAAAGCTGGTTAAAAATAGCACCTAGCAGTGGTAAAAAAAAAAAAAGTGGATACATTTCTTCTTCATTCATCCTGACGTCAGCTGATCGCTTGTGTTTACAAACCACGACTAAAAACAACCCTGTGAGGTGGAGTACTTTTGGACTCTGCTTTACGCATTCAAAAGGATAATAAAGTAACTTACAGTCACGAACACACACGCTGCAGAATACTGCAAGTATCAAGGGTTGAAACGAGCCCAAAGTTGTGATCTGAAATTATGTAACTGGGTCTCAAGGAGAACAAAAATAACCTACTCAACATCGACTCCTTTAACAGAGTAAAAATCCACTTCCGGTACCCGCATGCGTACTTTTATTAACACGTCACTACAACATTTAGACCGGCAGGGGATGTAGCTCAGTGGTAGAGCGCATGCTTTGCATGTATGAGGCCCCGGGTTCAATCCCCGGCATCTCCACACTTTTTCGTCTTCTTTTATTTTTACATTTTCTCTATGGTAGTTCGGGGGAGGCGAATAAATACCACACATTGTGATACAAATGGTTTCTTTCGAAGTCAATACTAAACGATGACATTTAATATAGTAGTGATCTGATTTGGACCTACCATTCAGAGGAAATTTGGGAGAAATAATCTCGCTTTAATCTGCATCTAGGCTATATATTTTGCTTACATTTAAAAAAAAACCCTTAAGCTTTACTGATATTTCAGGTTGTGTGTGTATATGCGTGTGTGTGTGTCTGTGCATTTATAAAATAATAAATTATGTGGCCTTCAGACTTCAGCAACCGAATAAATAACCCTAACCCTACACATAAATACACGGTGCAATAAAATATCATTCGACAAATTAAACGAAACCTTTTCTGTTTTGTGTGTATTTGGTTTTCGTTCACATACTGTTGTGGACATACAGGTCCTTCCTTCCTCCGCCAGGAGGCGCTAATTCACCCTCATCATCCTTACTTGCCTCAGCCTAACAAAGAGTCAAGTCACCAAAACAGGCCTGGATTTTGACATCCCTGTTTTAGTGGAAACAGTATTCTCTGATGGCCGTGTCCTCTTTCAGCAGGATAATGCGCTTTGCCAACCAACACAATAATAGACAAGTGTTAAAACATCAGGGAGTCCTCTGCCATGTATCAATAACCCCAAACAGAAATCCAGAGTCACGATTATTTGACCATTTTAAACATGTAAGCTAATGCTTCTGTATCATGACATTCATACATTTTCACTTCAAACTGCTTTGACTTGTCTTGGAGGAAATCACTGGGTTTGTTAATTAAACTTCCATCTCTTCTATTAAAACGTTCCACTAAGAAGTACTTCCAGGAGCCTTTACACCTTTTAATCTTTAATTGTATGTGGGGAGATTTGCAGTATTCAGCTTCTTCATTTCAGATAGCTTCTTTTTAAACTGACACCTACTTTAACAATACCTGCATTAGGCGTGCCACCTGTTCATTTCTGTCTCTTTGTGCTCACAAGTCTCTCTAATGCCACAGTGTAAACACAAATATTTACATATGACTTGTATTTGTGTCTCTATTTTTAGACTGGCTTGATGATTTTCTGTCTTTTATTTTTAATATTATGAACAAAATGCTTTAAAAGTGAACTGAATTAATCTCAAATGCTTTCTACAAAAGCCAACCTGGATCTTTTAGTTTTAGTTATAACTGCTGACTACCAGGAAAAATATGTAGTGTCAGCTTGCTGTCACAGAAATGAGGAAAAAAAAAACTTCACGGGACACACTTCCTGCCACAAAACCTCTTCAGGTGTCTGTATACTACCTGACCCATTTTTTTTTTTATGGAAACATCAGCGCCACCAGTTCAGCAGTGAACATGTCTAATAGGAAGACAGTTACACAATGCATTTTCTAACAATGGCATGCCAGTGTCAGTGTAAACAAATATTTTTATTGAAACCAAGAATGAAAAAAAAAAATGCCATACCGTTTCTGGACAGGTAGGATTCTTGTGCTTCGCATTTCCATTAGTGTACGTGCTGTTATGGTCCAGCCTGTTTGCTCAGCGACTCGTCACACACAACAGGTTGATGAGGAACTATCGGGTTATTAGATATGTTGGACACACCTTCCTCAGTGTGTAGTCCTCTAATTCTGCAATGAGGCCTATGGCTGCATTATTATTCAGCAGGACTGTGAACATCTGGAGTAATACAGATACTTAGGCTGTAATGTTAGCAGACTTTTATCTTAACTTGGTGAATCTTTAGTAATTGCATGCCATGTAGTTTCTCACCTGAGAATTAATGTGGGAACACCAGTGCTATTTCTGGTCTAATGTCGCCCCCTAATGATGAATCTTAGTACAGTCTTTCTGTAGATCAGTTCAGTTTGTGAACAGTAGGGGGAGCTAATTCCTCTCTTGATGCTATTAGCTACTGACTGAAAGCACTAAATTAATCCTAATCCTAAGTGGCAAAAGGTGTGACGACAGGTCATATGACCTCAGTGAAAACATGGCGCAGCGCATAAATGATGAGCTAAATGAATAAAATGTAAGAACAAATACAGAAAGAAGAAGCTCTGCCTGCAGCAAAATAAAAATGTATTAGTTGCTAATTATCTAAGCATATTTTGGGCAAATGTCTTTACAGTGTCTTTTTTGTCCTCAACCTTGTAAAGTGCTTGACTTAACACATGTAAAAGCATTAAGATAAAGAAAGGAAGAATAAAAAGACAGATTAAACATACAAAATGAAAGCAGAATGCTACACTTTTTTTTTCAAAAAAAGCAAAAGAAGTCTGCACTTTCCTCATGTGGTCTTGACAAGAACTTTAATTTTACCCAGAAAAATCTGACCGTTGGCTGACCTTTGAATGAACCATATATTACATCAAAGCATGGCTGTGGTTGGACTGTGGCGTCTGCATGTTGTCCAGATAAGGTTGGAGCTGAAGCTTGCAAACAGAGACACAGAAACAGGCACTCGAATACATCTGGGCAAATTCCAAGTCTGTCAGCCTCTGCAAAGGGCACTGCTCTGAGTTTCAGGCTAGAAGGTAAGAAACATGCAGAGGCACAGAAACACACTCTGTACCTCAAATTTCCACACGGTCTCGTTGGCAAGCATCGACCTTCGTCACCTCATTAAAAAAGATAAAATGTTTCCATTTACGTGTTTGCTCATCAAATGTTTGTTTAGGCCATTCTGCTGCAGTACAAACATAATCGAGTGTTATTATCTGGTGGTGACAGGTGGATATAAACTGTACATAATGTAATGTGCTTGTGCAGCATACACGCATCAATGAAAATAAGTAAAATGCATTATTCTTCATTCTGTTGAAACGTAAATACTGTCCCACATCAGTGTTTACAGTGATATAATAATAAAGCAAAAAATCCCATTTAAATTCTGTTGTTCAATTACCGGTTTATTTGAACAGCTTTAACTCTCATTTTTGATATAAAAATACTGTTTCTCCATCCAGTTACCGTCAGTTTGGGAAGTTATGATTTGAACTCTTCGGCTATCTGCCTCATGGTGCTGAAACAACAGTCATTACAGCAACTGGTATTCAGTTTAACACACTGTACATCTGACGTGTATGAAACAAAGAAAATAAATTCTGACTGAATAGAAGACGTGACGACTCAAAGCCAAACCCAACTGCCTGCCATTATAAGTGTCTTTGTATGTTAGTTTTCTGTATTTATGTATATATGATTGGTTATAATTTTCACGAGTTTTCCTGATACAAAAAGACTCTTATTGTTAATTTTGTAAGTTCACAAACTGAACCAAACTGGCCTCTTCAGATCTCTGCGAGTTGCTTAATGGAGCTTAAACTTGTCAAAATGCTGATTGCAATGGACCTTATTGGCGTCAATCGCTCAACACAACAAACAAGACATTTGTGCTGATGTTTTAGTTTGTTATCATCCAATTTCTTTATATTTTTTCTCCTGCTATCAAGTCAAGGAACTCAAAGCAACAAATTAAAAAAAAAAAACAGCATCTATAAAGTGACAGTTTAGCTGCCTTAACATCATATTTTCATGCCAGAGGTGGAGACACTGCAGGTTTAGAATAAAGGTGGCCAATGAGATTTGAAGAGTCTGAGTCTTGTGGATAAATCTCGTTTTTATTGTGTCTGAAGAAGACAAAACCAGTGGTTAAAGCATTCAGGTGATATGTTAGTATCACGATTTTAAAAAAAGTTAAAATTAAAAAATTAAGTACAGCACGGAAAATTAAGTACACGACAGAAATTTCCCTCTGGGATCAATAAAGTATTTCTGATTCTGATTCTGAAATCTTTAATTACAGATATTTAACAACAGCAGGGATTTGAATTTGCAGATTCCCAAGGCTTTATTTGCTGCGAGTGCAATATTTACCACAGACACAAAAGTAGAAATACATGTAAATACTCAAATGTGCTTGAACAAGATGGAGTTTCACAAACAGTAATTGTGTCTCAGAGAAAGAGACAGGAACAGAGCACATGTACAAGCTACAGAACATGTATGTTAGAGTGTGTGTCCACCTCTGCATTCCTCTGGGATAATCTTATCTCCCTGCTGATGAGCTTAAAGACCTCTGAACTGTAGGGCAACACGCTCACGTACACTAGCGAAGCTAACTTGTAGTGGTGAAAGGATGATGCCGTCTCTGCAGAAAGGGTTCACATCATGTGAGCTGAAGATGTAACTAATCGGCAGCGAGATGGATAACACAATAAAAAATCTGAAAATAGGTCATTTACAGTATGGAACCTTTAAACTGAATTAAAAATTCAAACTAAATGTCCCCTCAAAAACAACCAGATAGAACCAAATAATCGGAGACTTATCACCTTCTTTCAGATTAAATTAGTAGCACACCAGGAGAGCCACAGTGTTCCTGTCAATCATCAATCATCAATCATCGTTCAAAGAAGACTTGACCTAGTTGCAGCCTGGAAGTCAATCTGCATAAACAAATGTTAATGTGCTTGAGTGGCCGTCACCTGCGGCTTGAATCGACTGAATGGTAACAATGCACATGGTTGATCAAAGGCAATCATGAGGTTTTTTAAAAGTGCAAACCAGGGTTTTAAGCTGGACTTGAGCAAAAAATGTGTCCAAGCTCTATTTAAATACTCTATTTAGATTCAAGGCCCATCAGCACAGGTATGATGTGAACATATTCTGGTAATGAAATGTAGACTTGCTTAGAAATAAAAAAAAAAAACATAAAGATTTGCAAAAATGTTTTTCTTATTTGTGCACTATATTGCTGAATGTATTCACTCATTGGAGGATAATGGTCAGCAGGAATCTCACATCTTTCTATCTGGGTTTAAATTTTATAACCTTTGTGTCTCATGCTCATAAAAATATTTTACTTTGTTCACATGTGCAGTTGTGCAGACATGCAGTTTTGTGTGTAAGGGCTCGTTTTTATATGTTAATTTTGTATTTTGTAAACCTGGAGTGATGCTACCCAACATTCAGTGGAACAACAAGAAAACAAAGTTATAATAAAACATAGATGCACGCACGAATGAACAAATGCATTCATCTATGTGTATATACATACACAAGGAACAGTTCTATCGAATGTGTACTGGTTATAAAACCATTGGTACTTCAGGAATATACAGTGCAATCCAAAGATCTTTTCATTATAAACTGCATATCCCCATATAGAATACAACTCTCTGGAGAACCCTCTTTACTCTGTTGGACTAAATCTAACGGCAATAAGGTCCAGAATTCGGGAAAGAAAAGATAAAGAGGTGATTTTCTTAAGGGTAACAGCCAAGAGTTTGATCTGAACTGTGTAACACATTTGACTTTATTCTGTTGCATGTGCAGTTTTTAGGTTAAAAACATATGTTTTAAATATTGATCACAAGCTAATGAATCAAATCCCTTTTAAAATTAACTTTAGATGATAAAAACAATGCAGGATTCATATTATGCTAGTTATCTATAAATGCAACTTCTTTTATTCATGTTTTAAAAAAATAATGTTATAAAAACGTTGAAAAATAATGTGCTTTCCAGTAATTTAGGGAAAGAGTTTTCTGAGCTCCACCAGTAAATAGTAAAGCCCTCCCTGGATAAAGACTTGTCCTCCGTTTGAGGAGGCTTTAGGAACACTGCCTGCTTTTATCCCCGAGGCCAGAAAAAGAAGAACATCTGTTCCGAGCATAAAACTGTCCATGTTCTCATTGTGTCGTGAGGTCACTCCAACCCTGCTGTATCACAAATTTGTCTGCAGACAAACTGCTCAGCGCAGAAGAGCAAATTCAGCACTGTGTAATCAGCTGTTCTCACTCTTACCACTGCTTCGACGCAGAGAGAAAGGTGTGAGTGTGTCAGGAGAAGTCACGTGAATGTTTCATGCCACGCTTTTGTTTGGGAAAACGAGGAGCCGTAAAAGAAACGCGCGCACACAGGTGATCAGACCGCAGCCAGGTATTTCTGGGTTCAGGTTAAACTCTCATACGCGCGGTCATTCCCAGGAACAGAAGCTCTGATCACTTTCACGTGTGTCTTTGCTGTTTGCTGTAGTTTTTTTCCTGCTGTCTTGCCCTCATGACC
>VOQJ01022018.1:10257-32909 GCA_015052665.1 Apistogramma diplotaenia | reverse complement strand
ATCCCCCAACTGTTTGGCAAGTGGTTTCTCAGGGATGCTGACTGTCACCCTGTGAAACTGGTTTGCAGACAAGTCAACATCTTCCATCCAAACTAAGGGTGACCAAAACCATCACAGGGATGTTTTTGGTGCAGCATCATCTGTTTCTGTGCCTCTGTACCTCCAGCAGCCACTCGCCAGTTTGTTGGGAATACACATTTTTCCCTAGCGATTTGTGGTTACCAGGGACTAAGTGACAGTTCTCTAGGCCTCTGTGACTGGGACTTAACTGACTGTTTTTAATGTCCCAACTGGCATTAAATGTCCTCCCTGAACCTGGTTCTGCCGGAGGTTTCTTCCTGTTAAAAGGGAGTTTTTCCTTCCCACTGTCGCCAACTGCTTGCTCATAGGGGGTTGTTTTGACTGTTGGGTTTTCTATGTAGGGTCTTTAACTTACAATGTGATATGGTGCTATATAAATAAAATTTTATTTAATTGAATTAATGCAAAGCCTAGAATCCTCCACCGCATTGGTCGTATTGCATACAAATAGGTGTCACCTGAGCTCCATAACCAAAACCAGAGGCAACGTTTTTTCCCCAAAGTCTCATCTTCTCCCTCTGTGTAGTCTGTGAATCTCTGAGCTTCTGTACTGATATATAATTGAACTAACACAATCATACACTCATGTCTTTAACCCACCTACTGTAGGTGGAGTTACAAAAATTAAAAGGTGAACAAATAATACTATAAGCACCGCTTGCGTCCATGGATGTGACGCCACTTTTGCCATGCAGTGTCACTTGAAAGTTTGAGACCAGCAGTAACAATGGGATAAGACATGGAAACTAAAACAGATTTGAAAGAAAGGGACGTTTACCAGAGTATCTAAAGACGCAAGATGGATTACATTCTGAGAAAAGCAGCATTTTGAATCATGCTAAATAAAGTATTTTTTAGTGGTGGTATACTTTAAATAACATATTAAAAATATTAATAGTTAACATAATAAATATAATATATTTATGGTCAGTATAAAAGATATTTATTTGTTTATTCATCTTTATAGTAGATATTTGGCAGCAAAACAACCTGCCTCTTCTTTTCATCCTTCCTTGCTTCTCAATCTCCTGTTTCCCAGGGGATCCTCATGAACAGCTGGTGAGACACTTCCTCATCGAGTCTGGGCCACGGGGAGTGAAGATCAAGGGTTGTCAGAATGAGTCCTACTTCGGTTAGTTACACAGTAGACACAAATGCTGCCATGTATTTCATATATTTGGGTTTTTATATGAGAAAAGTATTTTTTGCCTACTTATTTTTAACCTACAAACATCAGGTTTTTGCATATTTACTTAATTTGAAGTCCTCAGTTTTCTGTCTTTTAATCCTTTCTAATCCGTTCTTTTTCTTTTTGTCTTTGCCTCAGGAAGTTTATCGGCTTTGGTGTACCAGCATTCAATTACTCCCATCTCGTTGCCATGTGCTCTTCACATCCCAGAAAAGGGTAAGATTTGTTTAATTTGATTTAAAAGTAATTTATTTTATTCCAAAATATGATTTAAGCTTTTTTCAAGTAAGCCATATCTGTTATGGGAGAACAGTTAAATGCTCCTCTATGAATATGAGGCTATTTTAACAGTTTTTACAGCCTCTGTTGTTTTGACAAGACTGAAATACATAAATTTTCAGATCTGGTTGGGGAGCTTCAGGAGATGCAGAGCACAACAAATACCAGCACTGCAGCTGAGCTCCTAAAACAAGGAGCAGGTAGTACACAAGCTCACAGAAATGTTGGCACACATGCTGTGCAGTCACTTCAATGTTTACTTTTAACCAGCTTCTCGAGCTCCATATTTGCACAGTGCTGACTAATAAGCATACATATTAATAATAATCCTTATCTTTATCATTTCCCTAATAAACCAGCATGCAACGTGCTCTACCTGAACTCTGTGGAAACAGAGTCGTTAACTGGGCCCGAGGCAGTCTCCAAGGCAACCAAGTACACTTTGTCGCTGAATCCACGCCCAGTGGCAACAGTGGTCCACTTCAAAGTGTCCTCTCAGGGTATCACACTAACAGACAGCAAAAGAAGGTATTTATGAGGAACTACAATCTTACATATAATGAAGAGTATCATCATTTTTCATAGAGTGAGCATCACTGGTAAATTTTGTGATATTTAGTATTGTATTAATTCTCTGATACACAATCAGAAGCAGGCAGACAAAGGGTCTTAATGCTGTTTATGTTTACACAGGCTGTTTTTTAGGAGACACTACCCAATCAGCAGTGTCACCTTCAGCAGCCTTGACCCTCATGATCAGAGGTGGGTCGCTAAGAAACTGAAAACCATTTCATTTTTCTCCGTGTTAATAAAAAGAACTTGTGTTTCTGCGTGTTACTGCTGTTAATCTTTAGTAACAATGGGATTAGATGTGCATTTGCCGCTGCTGTAATGACTTATATTTTTCTAATATAAGTTCTGTTTGTGAGTTGCACATGTTCTGTTTTTTATGTAAGAAATGGATGTATAGCGCTACTCTTGTGCCTAGTAAATCAGTCTGTGTCCTTGTCCTCTTTGTCTCTATTTGTGTACCTGTGCTTCAGGTGGACTAATTCTGATAGCACGTCAAGCAAGTAAGTGCTTGTGTGGCAGTGTTTTCTCTTATCACTTATATTGCCAACTGGCACCTCGTGCTTCTTTGCATGGCAGTTGATCACCATCGGACTTTGTTACTCACGTATAGATAGGAAATTTACTTTCCATCAGTGTTAAATATGATTTGCTCTTCGCTCCTTTGACCTCTCGTGTCTGCCTTTTGACGCAGGATGTTTGGGTTTGTGGCAAGAAGGACAGGCACTGCTACAGACAACGTGTGTCACCTGTTTGCAGAGATGGACCCTGAGCAACCAGCTGTAGCAATTGTCAACTTCATCAACAAAGTCATGCTGGGACCACAGCTACGGAGATGAGAAAGCAGGAGAATTTTCAAAAAGGAAGCTCTGGACTGTTGGGGATTTGGGGGAGATATTTTGACATATTTTCTAATGGAGTGTGTATATACCATTTTCTTTGCATTTATACAAGTGGCATCACTGTGCTTGGCTTTATGACTTGTTTTTATAAGAAAATCCATTTCTGACAAAACACTGCTCTGTGGGTCAAAGTATTATTTAGCAGAATAGCCAAAGAATGACCTAACCTTGGTGATATTTGCTGAGTAAGACTGAAAATAGAGGATTCATTGGTTTGTGTTTTTATCTTTTTCCTTTTATTATTGTTATTAAAAACATTTTTATATTTATCATTTTTCAAACTGTTCACATGATGAACAAACTTCACAAATTGCATGAGCAAACACCAAAGTTATTTTAATAGCATTTTCTATACATCAGTATCAAAAGCTAAAGAAAAAGGACTCCGAATGTGGCAGAAAGTAAGAGTCATGTGTTAACTGGCATAGTTGCACTTGTGTTCCCTATGCACTGCTGGAAGGAGTAAAGCAAGTGAGTTAATGTAAGTGTTATTTGGATGATCTGAGGAAAAAGTGTCTGTGGCTGCAGTTTAGCTCGCTCATTACATATCTGAAAGACAAATCTGCAACATTATCGGTTTTGTCCTCACAGCATGTATACTAATAAAATTATAACTACAAAAGAGTGTCAAGTTAACCAGAATTTAAAATGCAGACTATATTAAAATCTAGTAATATTTTGTAAATGGAGGTTAGCCGTAAAATAGATTTTGACAAATATGCAGTAAATTAGGAGATCAGAGACATTATATGAATATGAACAACTCTTCTAATGTTGGTAATGTCATAATAGGTAAGTATAGTGAGGTTTTCCAGTTTTAAACATTAACCAGTATCCATTACACAAGTAAACCGTTTCACTTTAAACCAAAGACATGTGTGATGAGCCTTGTTTTTTTCTTTTTTAAATATATTTTTCAGTTTGGTATTTGTGTGTTTTCTATTCACTGAGATGGTATCTAGATGACTTCAGCACAATTATTTTTCATATTTGCTTTTATGTAAAAGAAGTAATATATTTTGGGTGTCTGCAGTGGTGAAAAGAATGTTGTATGTCATTTTTGACAAGAACATTAAAGCAAGGACTTTAAACCAAATGCAAGCTGATGCGTCATCATTTACGTTTTTAACTATAATTTGAGTTATGTTCAATATATACAGTCATGTTTTGCTAAAAAAAAATATATAGTAATTATCAGAATTTAATTGCACGTAAACGTCTAAATGCTGATTCCATGTTGTGCATCTCAGGTTTAAGCGGATAATTTGGGGACAACCGCATTCACAGCGTTTGGATCAAAAGTATGAGGTCCCACCGAGATTTGAACTCGGATCGCTGGATTCAAAGTCCAGAGTGCTAACCATTACACCATGGGACCAGTCACGCTACCGATGCGCTCATACAGCTTCAAGTACACAGTAACGTCTGAGAAGCCGTTGCGTTTGACGTATATATTAATGACGATTACTCTGTTGACTGATTGAATTCGAAACATTAGTGCTGCGGTTTTATCTTGGCTAACGTCAAGCTACTGACTTACGCAGCTACTTAGTGTTCCGACAGTGCTGACTGCGCGCGCGTACGCATACACACGCACATACATATATACATATAAAGCTAACCTAGCTAACCATAATAGCTTAGGAGACTCGCGGTGTACAGAAAATTAAGAAATGAAAGCTAGTTCCTTATAAATATGCGAGACATCCATGTAAACGTGCAGATTATGTCGACTACATCTGTGTGACCGACACGGTGATAAAATCATTACAATGCTGTATCGCACAGTTAATCACTTTTAGAAGCTAGCTAGCTACTCGCTGACTGATCCGATTCGACAAAATAAAAGCGCTGTTTTCAAAATAAAGGTTCTTAATTTCATCAGCGCTCAGTGTGGATTTGGTGCAGTTTATAAACGAATTCATTCTGCAACTTTATACATATGCAGCGCCATGAGCATAGTGTACAAAGGTAACAGGTTTGTGCATCATACAAAGTCTATATTAAGTATTCCAAAGCACCTAATAACAATACACTCAAGTATTTTTCAAGCTCAGTTGTTCAGTCCAGCACTCAAAATTTAAATCAGCTGACAGGGTAGAGAGCCATAAGTTGCTTATGTAATAAGGTAAGACTTTCATACTTATTTTTTTATTTTGGGTCACTGAAACGACAAAGGCTTTGCTTTGTTGTAATTGCTGGGATAAGCTTATCTAGTGCATAAAAGTACGTTTTTCTGGCAGGCACTCAGGGATTTATGGCTGAATTGTTCCATGCTATTCTGAAACAATCTAACCCTGCAAGACTTAGTGCTGTTGCATGGTTATATCACAGGGACCCATGCGTAAAGGTAAAGGCTGAGGAGTGGACATGCTCTTCCTCATTCTCCCAGAAGAGGGAACTAGAGCCACTTTAATGAGCAGCCGGATCTCCACACTGCTCCTGGCGAGGTTCCGGAGGCAAAACAGTATAACTAGGGAATAAGGATTTCTCTTAAAAAATCTGGTTAATGAAAGATCATACTCATCCTCACTGCACCATTACTTTAAAGAAGCGGATCGTGAAACAACACACATACCTGTCTTCAATCTATGCGAGTGTACATGTGAATGAGCTTTATAAAGTCCAGGAGCAGCTTCTTTGTTTTAAATAGCAATTCTTGAGTAACTCTAAAAAGGAATGAAAAAACATTAGAAATTTAAAGAAAATGTTTAAATATGAAAAAGGAATTCATAAAGTGAGCGAGTGAATGCAGACCTTTAAAATCCTTTGTGTTTTGTTGACTTTAACAGACCATACAAATAAAATTATATCTGAAATAGTGTATAACAGTATAGTATAAGAACTGAAGATGAGATGGAAACAGGTGAAATTCTGTTCTGAATTTACCAGGTGGGTGGCTGTGCTATTCTGAACCTGCCAGCTCTGGAAATGACATTAAAGCAGTGATATTGAAAAATAATTTTTTTTTAAAAACTGTAAAGCTTTTAACCAAGTTGTTTTTGGTCCTGCCCAACTTCAGGCATCTCCTGTGCTAAATGTCCTGCAGAGATGTCCATTTATTGCTGCTGAAAAACAGTGCTGTTTACATCACCTGCTGCATAGCTTTACAGTTCAGGGTGGCGCAGCCTGGACATCATGCAGTGATGCAGCTGCTGCAGTTACTCTCATTCAAGCAGATTCAAAGGTTCTGAGCATTTTCAGGGCCATGATGAATTTCATGTTTAAATTACACTGTAATACTGAGCCAAAGGAACTGAAAACTGCTGACTCCAAGTCAGACGTATTGATCATGTTGTTGCCTCCTTGTCCTTGTTACTTCCTGAATCTCAGCATCATGCCTTTCATCCACCCCTGTCACCATATCAAGGGGACTCTTCTTTCCTGGCAATAGCCGTGTGTACTTCCACTCTTGTCACATGAAACCAGCTTGATGGAAGATACCACAAGAAACATGTGGACGGATTTACATGTGGCAGTGTTATGCAGCTGTTTCATAACACTACCACATTTGTAACCAAAACTGGCAGATTGTATACGTTTGAGATTTCTGCAACCAGATACTTTGGATCTGCATGCCAGAAAATGTGCTGTTTTTTTGGTGTTACCCATCCCCCACCCCAGAAATTGGACTATTGCTCAAGTGCAGAATATTCAGACAGTTTTTCTCTTTCTGTGAAAATTTAAAAAGTGACTGTGGCGGCTGTTGTGTCATTCTCAGACTGATAAATGTGAAGCTCTGCCACACAGTTATGTGTGATCATTGAGAAATGCCGTAGGTGTTAGCATGCAGTGCTGAGAATAACAGTAGAGGAAGTGCCCATTTTCACCACCAGTAGCCTGCCTGTCAGCAAGTCCAAGATTCACTTGCACATGGTGGTGCTCAGACTTAGTCTATGAGGGTGAGGGGAATTAAAATGAATGCAGCATTATAATCAACAGTCTTCTCAGTTACAGTTTGTTGCTTTTGTCAAAGAGACAGTGCATTGTGAAGATTGCTGGCACCCTCAGCTGATCTACTGCTTGGTCTAAAGTGCCAACCATCGACATTGCCTGGGGGAAGTGAACCCATGAGGGCTTTGACCGGCAGCCCGAGGCATGTGATGATGACAGATGTAAGTGGAACAGGGTGGTAGTACCTCAAGCAGGATATCCTGAGTTTCACAGGCATAACATAGATGCATGCTGCATTGCACAGCAGGACATCTGCCAGCTGATTTTACAGTTTAGCCTGGGATGATCTCAGGAACTTTAAGTGATCTGGTGGACCTGAGGGTGTTGCTCTTGACTGCTCTGAATAATTGAGTACTGTTACACATACTATTTCTTTCTCTAAGTCTCAAACGACTTGTAGAATATGTTTGTTTGGGAGTGAGGCAGACACATGTGGCATTGCTGGGCTTCCTTTGGAGGCTCTGCAATCGCTGTCAGACCTCCAGGCCTGTCTCTCAGACGTCCTCTGTAATTTGTTAATTTTCCATTTTCAGTGCATCAGCACTATTTTGCACAATAGATTTGCAGTTGTTCTGCAAAGTATGTCACTTCAGCAAATTATTTTACTTGTGGCCACAATAAAAACATCATAATGCATTATAATACACTAAGTGCTCCACTATACCATAAATGCACATCCTCTAAATATACAGCCCCAGCTTTGGCAGGTTGGCTGTGTGATCAGCTGATGTCCTGTCATTTTACACGACATAATAACCAAAGTTCAAATCGAGCTGTCCTCAGAGCACATTTCAGTTTAAGCTCTGTTGCTATGAAAGTTATTTATGTGTCTGCACTAGTGCCACGAAAACTATTCCCATAGTTTTAGTGGGTCAGTGTTTCTGATTTATTATTTCCACTCTCCTGGTTTCCAAGCAGCAAGCCAGCTCACGGAGAAGGGCCGGAGCATCTGAGGACACAAAATGGCTGGGCCAGGATACATGTCTGACATGGGTGCTGTGGAGCCAAATAAACCCCTCGCAGTAGAATGGCTTGATCCAGTGCTGGTGCCAGACTTGGAAGCAGCCCAAGCCACAGGACAAGGATCAGCTCTCCATGAGCATTAACCTAACACCCACACTTTACTACCAGTTACTGCACATAAATCAACACTTAATAAGCTTATGACACATATCTAAGGTGCTGGCAGGCCTCTGGATATGCTTGTTCTGCGGTTGCAGATGGAGAAGGTGGTACAAACACATCTGTAGTCAACAGTGAATTTTGCACATAACCTCGGGTTTTATGGTTCAAATTATTTAGTGGTCTGTACCTAATCTTTTGTCAAACAGTGGGTACCAAATGTACAACTGTCAGACCAGAAACAGAGCAGAATATTTATTGAATGTTTGTTACAAAAATTCTTGTTTTGAAGCTAAAGCAGTGCTCGCAGGGGATTTAGAGAGCAGAACAGCAGTGCACAATGAGCACTATTAGATCAATGTAGAGATAATTGGAAGGCTTGTGAGGCAGCAAAGTACCTGATACGATCTGATGAACAAAGGTGGCTATGCAACATGTCCATGTACTTTGTAAGACAGGCCTACAGATATATAAGATCATTTCAAGGTAGCACAAAAATTATATAGAAGATGGCATGAGAAAACTCATCAATTGTACAATAAGTGGTATTATTTCACACTAAAACACAGGCCTTAAAAAACAGCAGAAATTACACTGTAATGCTTGAATGGGAGCTTATAAAATATCACATTCATCAGCAAGACTGAGATCTGCATTTTCTTTGTTAGATCTGCACAGATCTACCTCTTGTTTTTATAATTAATTGGAAAAGGATGCCTGGGACCAGATACCCGCCTCATCTAAAGTCTTTATGGTGTTTACATTATAGACACACCTCTGACCTTCACAGAGGGCCCCTCTGCCGGCCCTAATACCACACACGCACACACACCAACACCACCACCACCATTTTAACTACATACCAGAGATTTTTAATGCACAAAGACGGTCGCTGAAAAAATATATAATTAATTAACACAAAATTAACAAATAGATAAATAAATAAATGGAAAAGAGCACAGCATACTGACCGTGTTTTGTAAGTGAAAGCGTGTAGCGGAGGTGTTTAATCATCTATTTTTAGCACACTCGGCCATCTCTCGTGTATTGTAAATGTATGGCAACATCGCCATGCAGCGACGTTGCCTCCTCAGCCTACCACTGTACTGCAGAGTAGACACACCCCTCCAATACGCGCGCCTCATTGCACACATCTGCAAAGTGTCAACGAAATCGTGGGGTAAAATTCACAAAATAAAAGATTCATTGTCAGACTGAACTCTTGTTATTGTTTTCAAAGGCGTGATGCCGTTTGCGATGGTGTTGCGGCAATGTTTGTTTTTAACGTTGAATACTGCTGAGATCGCACGTAGCTGCAAACAAAGACGTTCAGGTGTAGATGAAAAACACGGCCCCGGGGAGGCAATTTCCACCTATTCAGACGCCATGCCGCGTCTAAAGCTAGCGTGGTAATCCCCACGCCGGGTCTCCGTTGATTCAGGGCTCACAGACAAACGGTGTCGCTTTAAACCTCACGCGGTCAAAGTTGTTTACCTCTTCGTTACCTTTGACGTCATGACACACCCCTGTTTGAGGGGGGCGGAACTCCGCATTACGGGCACCGAAACGGACCAATCAGACTTGGGCGCGATAGAAGCATCACCAACCACAGCGGAGAAGACGCACCAAGCTCGCCTGTGATTGGTTGCCGTAGGGGCTGGGGGGGAAATCCCTCTTCCCCGTAGAGGTCCCAGGGAGGGGGCGGTGCATAACAAAAAAAGTAATGGCCATCTATTTGGGTCCAGAAGAAGGGGGGATAGCGTAAATCTTGTCGGAGTATCGTCGCTGTTATTGCGTTATTATCATGTAGGCGCATGCGTTCGCCTGTTAGTGATACCTGGTTGCGTCTTGCCCGTTTCCCCGCTGCTCGTTTCGTTGTGCTCGGTTGCAGGAACGGTTAATAAGCTGGCTGAACTTGGTGCCGCGTTTTAGGGTTAAAGCAGCCAAGCTAGCCACGCTAACGTTAGCTACTACCACGGCTGCTGAGTGAGCCAACGTCTGGAAGGGCGTACGACTTTAACGTTTTTCTCCCCCAAGTCTCCACACGTTTTTGAGTTTAGCGTCGCGTTCTCGGCTTCCCTTTTAAGCTAACCTGTTCTCGTCAACATGGAGGGGACACACTTTGCAAGAGCATGAAGACAACGGCGGCGGCGACGAACGACGACTAAAGAGGATTAAAAGCAACTCGGTCTTGATGGGGAAAAGTTGAGTTGAGGTATGAAACTCGCACACACGGGAGGAATGTTAAGGTCGAGAGTTGAGTTGTTGTGATTTCAGTTGGCCGGGACCTCAGAAGAAACGGATTTAGTGCAGTTTCAGCCTTTCGCTCTGTCTAGGGTGTTTGTTCCCTTACTCGCTGCTATATGATTTCCTCCGAGTGTGTATGTTGCTGTCGAAAATAGTTAATCGTTACATAAACACGAGTAACTGCAGATCAGGTACTATTGGAAAAGACCCAGTCAGTGACTTGCGACTTGCCATTTTTGCTTTTCTATTGAACAGGATTAAGAACTTGGGATAAACTGAAGAAAGGTTTCGAGTCTTTCCTATTGTGCAAGGACATGCTAAAACCTCAGGTGAGGCTTTATTTATTTATCTATTTATTTAAAACCGTACATTGCAATGTGTAATCATAAATCGATGCAGAGAAATTATGGAACTTTTGTTGCTTTTATATTAAGTGTTTTTGCACAGGTTTTCCCACAGCTGTTGGAGCCTCACGATTTAACAACTGCGCTTGGGTGATTATAAATTATTACCCCATGTAAAGTTGAATTAATGCTCAGGGAAAATGTCAGTAGTTTTAAAACTTTTGGAAAGTTAATTGTAAATAAGTGTGACATAAATCAGCCACAGTCGCAAAAATTAAGTATTGTCCAATGAAATCTGCAAAATTGAACTTAAAATTTATTATGGAGCATTTTTCTGCCCACATAAAAGCTCTTGCAGAGTGAACATGTTGACATTAAACTCCTTCTCACCTGTTCACCTTTAATAACAAAGTGATATCAGCTCTCAGGTTTATTGTCTGTATATGGACATGATAAGATAGCAGCAGTGACTTGATGTACTTGGTGTACAATTCAGCTTTCCTGTCACGTAGCTTACAGCTATAGCTTTTCCTGTGCTACTACAGTTATGTGAGCATGGGAGGAGAATCCCTTTCACTGTAACACAACACATACTGCTGCTTGGCTGGAATTATTTATACTGCTATGTTGTAAGCACTCACATTAATAGTAATGGGGAATGGAGCCATTTGTGAATAATGACACCGTTAATTAACACAAGCTCCTATCTCTTTTAAGTCTGAAATTTTAACAGCCAGGTGCTCACAGTTCTCTCCTGTTCTTCACTTGAGTAACTTATGTGTCCACGTACAACTAATAGCAAAGGGCATACATACACAGCTTATTTTCCCAGTGGCCTCACATCTATCCGTTTCTGATGAAAACTAGCAGATACAGGCTTGCCGGCCACTTCATTACGTACAGCTCTAAATTCTCTTGCAGTCTGTTCACCAGCTCTGACCTAAGTAAGACTTTTACAAAACTACGGCATTTTCAGTTTCATTGTCAGTCATTTATGTCAAAAACATGGTGATTCTACATTGTTTATTATGGAGATCATTGTGGATCTTGTTTCTATAAAGTGTACTGCACCACCCTCATGCCTGATGACCTCAATAATAAACCTAAAATAGAACCGTCATCTTTTTGATGTAAAAAAAAAATTTGAAAAGGTCTTAAAAGTAGAGTTTCTGGCAAAAATGCTGTATGGGATTGGAGTCGATTTCAGCTGCGTCTTAAATAAAGCAACATGGACTTGCATGGTGAAATAGATGGTCTGTTTCTTCCTAGTGTCTTAACTGACATCAAATTGACAATGTTCTGAATTTAACTAACTTGCAAATTTACTAAAGAACCTGTATTATTTGGGCCATGCCCTTTAGTTTTAACCCAAATGAAGGCAAACCTAGGCTCCAGGATATAAATCATGTTCGTTGCATGACTCAGACGGTCCATGGGAAGCTACAAAATGGGCTCGGTTTGTGTCATTATTTACAGTAACAGGTAGCAGGTTGTTTATGGAGTGGTGTGCTACGGTGATGGCACAACCCATTAGGTCTCCTACACACTGAAATACCCCAGCCCCCTCCTCTCTTTCATGGTTACAGTAATTGGTTGCTTCCTCTTACATGTGACCCTATAGAAAGAAAGAAGCTGCTGTGCTCGGCTGTAAAGACCCACTTATACGTACCTCTGCACACGCATGTTGTTTGACACTTATGTTCAGTTTCCTTTCGGACTCTAAAGTGTTAGGTTCCCACTAATGTTTTGGGTCCTCGTTTACATCTTGTGGTTGATTGTTTCTAGGCCAAAAGCATCACACAGGTAACATGATGTATGTGTAGCACAAGTAGTGCTGGGATAAATTCTTCTTGGAAAGCAAACCATGCCAGTTTTATCTAGGGCAGTTTATGTATAGCTTTTTACTTTTCTTTTTTTACTACTGGCATAAAATTAGGTGAAATACAATATTTTATTGGGATTGTTTGTTTATTTTGTCACCTTTCAAAATCCAACTTCTTAATAGAAAAATAAACAACAGTGAATTCTTTAAGTTTATTTTTTTAATAGGACAATTTCCTGAATGAGAGAGCATTTTACGGTGGTTATATAACCTGACATGTCGGCTAAGTGTTTTTGCATCCACCTCACCCACACGACTATGTCTGTTGTCTGTCTGGGTCTGTCCAGTTGGCGTTGTGCGTGCGCAACGCTGTGCTAGAGAATGTGCATTTTCTGTCAAATCCAACATAGACATAAACAAGACTTTTGGTGTGTGTTTGAGTGGGCCTCTCCCTGCCTCGTCTCTTTCCCCTCCAGAGTCCAGCAAGGGGCCCAGCATAAGGGGGGCAGCCTGCCGTCACTGCCTCTCTCTCTCCCGTTGCTGGCCAGCAGTGGGGCCTGAGTGTTGGGGGGGTGGGGGGAGGGGGGGGGTGTACGGAGACCATAGGGCTGGACACGGGACATGGGACCCCCCACCCTTTCCAACCCCAGTTTAGCCCATCCTGTGTGGGGCACAGGTCACCTTGTCATGTGCTATTACTGCCGCTGTAACATGCTCCCTGCGATTGTAGAAAAAGAGCATGAGATAGTCCCGTGGAGGCTGCAGGAGAAAAAATGAGAGCGAGGCAAAGCAAAGAGACAGGACTGGACTAGTCTGCTCAGCCGGTTATTTAGCTACATTACAGACTCTATGTCTACGTTGTTGTTGGTCTGCATTGTTTGTTTTGGTTCATTGTGTTCTTTTACTATCTGTTCCCATTTGTTATTTGTTTGTTTTGGCGGCTTTTTAACCTACATTTCTATATACCAGTCATATCTAAATTAAACGTTTTCCTTTACTAATCCATGATTGTGGTATTTTCATCCCTGCATTTCATACTTCAGTTTCCTTTTTTCCATCTTATTTTTTTGGTGGATTCGTAGGCCTACGCTATATGCCTTTTTATGTATGAGTCACAAGGCCATGTATTTCCATTGTAGTCCAGTTCTCTGAAAGCAGGGTCATTCCAGATCCAGGTTGTTTGATGTCTTAAGCACTCAAAGTGACCCAGCCTGAGGTATGCAGTAAAACCCATCGCCTTATATTTTCTCCTTTCTTTCTCAATGACGCCTCTTTCCCTTTCCCTACCTTATCGGTTTCTCTTTGGATGTCTTTTTTTTTTCTTTTTTCCTTTAAAAGAAATTTTTGGACACAGTGAACAATTTCAGATTCATTTGTGGGATTGCGTCATGTGATGTACATGGAGCATGCACATTGGACTGTCGTGCAGGTCCTCCTTCTAGCTTACACCCTCACACGCACCACAGCAATCCCTCTCTTTCTTCCACTGCTGTTATAAGTCTGGATGTGATTCTGACTCTGACTCTTATGTGTTGGGATGTGGTCTGTAAGTTCATTGCTGACATTCTTGGGATGTGATGCCAGAGATTTTTATTTCCCGCTTTCCCCTCTCTCTTCTGTATATCTGGGTGCACTTAAAATGATCCCTTCTTGAAATGCTGTCTGGGTCCTCCCCGTTACTCACTTTGTTATATCTCGCCCTGTCCTCAATCATGGTTCATTTCAGCGTCCAGGCTTTAGTGGCACCACTTAATTAGGTTTGTTCGTTGGTGGGTGTGGGATGAGGGTGTGTTTTATAATCAGTTGAGATTGACTGAGATGAAAGTTAATCTAACATCTGGGCTGTGCGCCAAATCTTTTTCACAGCTGAAGTTTCTGTTTTTTTTTTCCTTCCTGTAAGTAACAGTCGCACCTGACAATGAAAACCAATGACCACTTTCCGGTTTGGTAATCACATACTTGTGATGCAGCTGGAAATTCAATGACAAGAAGAACAGAGGGAAATAAGTTATCTTATGAGTGATTTTGGACGTTTGCCATGGTCCACATTGGCACTTATTCCTGTAGGAATATGTCACAGCAGCTCAGGCTCGCTGTAGATCCAAAATAGCCAAAATACACAGTTCCAGGTACGGGTACCCAAAATCCTACAGGAATACACAATGTGGTGCATTACTATAGTTGTTATCCTTTATGCTTATTGTGTTACTGCACTTACTGTCATATATTAGATCCTAACATGTCTTCTGTCTGTGTTCCGCAAGTTTAACACCATCTGCAGATATCAAATGTCAGCTATTTAGAAGGTGCGAGTATAGAGGTATCCATGTGGGACACAGGGATGCATATGATACAAACACTTTACACTAATAAATTATTATAGGTGATGTCATTTTCTGAATACATTTTCTGCCGATTTTGCTGGGACGTTCCTCCAACTCCCCTGAGTTAAAATCCTGCCAGGTGTTCAGTAATTAATATTTGATCAAAGGATTTTTCATGTAGTTTAGGTGTATACGGATACTTGCTTTTAATGTAGAATGAGTGCTTTTTTTCCAGACCACTAATAATTCTAGACCATTTATGTTAAGGATTGATGAGCGGTTCAAGTATTAAGTATTTTGTAGACAGTGCTGCATCTTTAAATCTAACCTGGGACCAGTTATAGCATCAATCCTTGGATTATAAGAAACATGCGTGTCATTTCAGCCATAATGTGAATAAATCAAAGGAGGAAAAGATGAGTCATTGCTCCACTGCATGCTAAGTAGCACTTGCTCTCCTTCAGCTGGTCTTTTGGGTTAAAAGAAGGGGAACCTCCCTAGCCTCCCATCCAAAATTGGGGTAATGTCTTTATTTTGCAGCTTTCACCACCCAGTTAAAATGACATGCTACAGTCAGTTTGTGGTACTGTGCATAATTACTGCAGGCCTCTTCTCTTGCTCATCCTCCACTGCCACTGTGTCTCCGACCTCTGAGCTCCAGTCTCTCAGTACGTTTTTCTTTTGCCATCCTTTTATAATTTCATTTCACATGCGGAGTCCAGCAATTATTTCTAAAGTGAGGGTTATTCAGTTGTGGAAAGAACAGTGCAGTCAGTGCAAAAGAAGCTTATTTTACACTTTGTAATCAGTTTGTTTCTCAGCTTGAATCTCTAAATGTCTGCATTGAGAAATTGAATACAAGTCTCTGAAGTATTGCCGTTGAATATCTTTGGTTGTTGGACAATTGGTCAGACTTTAAAAAAAAAAAATTCTAGGAGGCTTAATGATAAAGCAATATATAGTCAGATAAATCAGTTGAAAAAATGAATTGCAGCCCTAGTAAATATATTATCCTTACTGGTCAGCAGACAAACTTATTGATCCCTGTGCACACACACAACAGATAATGCCAAAATGAGCTCCTTAATTTTGAAATGAGTGAAGCAGGACCAACAGAAATAAATCATACTTTAAATGTGATTCCAACATGAAGAGCAAATTGCTTTTTCCCTGATCCTTCTCAAGATGAAGGCCTGTCAGAGATGAGACATGTATTTATATTTAGCCAGTAGTTGAAGTGGCTTATGACTGCGTGTATTTTTAGACAGCTTTTTAAATGACAAAAACAGGCTGTTTGCGTTGATCGTCTTCTTTGGGACATTGCCGTGTGCCCGCTCCTCATACTATTTAATTTCTTCCTCATTTCCAGAACAGCAGGAAGGGTACAGTGGGTCATTGTGACACAGTCACATTGACAAAGAGGTCACCCCACCTCTACTTGCTGTGCTGTATGTCTTTATCCGTTATTGCTCCAATATCGCCACGGCTCCTCTCACTCTCTGGCCTGCTTCTCTTGTGCATCCTTCTCGTCCTGCAACACTCTCACTGCTCGCTTCTGTGGGATGGCATTTCCTCTCGATGAGTGCAAACAGCCGTTCACAGGGAAATAAATGGCAACTCATCTGAATGATCCTTGTAGTTAGGTGAAATGGAGACATAAAGAAAGGGATAAGATTTTGTATCCTGTGATGTTCTCAACACCAAGATTATAAGAAGATTATAGAATCCAGCAGGAATTGTGCTACAACAAAACTGTTTGATGTTATACCGTTAAACCCATATTTTTGTACTTATGACTAAGTAGTGGTTTAGCGAAGGGCAAAGCTATGAAATTGTGCATGTAGACTGTAACTACTGCTTTGGAGACCGACCACATTCAATAAACAACCCGGGCAGCATAAGAGATTCAAAGTATTTTAAATAAACCAGCGGAGGTGTCTTGTTGAGCATGCAAGACTTAAGTGTTTTCTTTTTCTTTCAGCTGATGAAAGCTTTTTCCTGTGCGTTCTAGTCATATGGCAGCAATGGCCGACCTCAATTGCCATCAGTACCATACAGTTTCACAACGACTGTGTGCAACTTTCGGTGTAATTCACTGCTTGTTTTACGGTCTCTTGTTCTTTTATTTATATTTTTTATATTCATAGCTTTTGTTGCAGTTGCCACATATACAATATATTCAAATTCCTAGTAAGTCCGTCTCTGTCAGGCCATGGTTCATTTGTTGAGTTGGCAGTTGTGATGCAAATCATACCATGAAACTATGCTGTCTCGTACGTCACCTGTGCACCATAGCCGGTTCTTTAAAAGGGAATAAAATGTAAGGAAACTAGTAGGAAAATAAAAGAAGCCCTAAAATTAAGATGGCTTCTTTTCCCTGAACATTTCTACTTTCATGTCCAATGTAGAAAAGCAAAGAAGCGTGAACACCAACACACCAGATTGAGAGAGGATTAAATCGGTTTCTTTAAGATGGTAAACTGTAAAGAAGGACGTAGCATGCTGTCACCCACTGGTTTGTGGACTCCTGTTTTGAAACCTCAGGCTGAGTACTTTGCTTCTTGCCATCTTGGTGAAACCAGATGTCGCAAACAAGGGGATGACATCACAGAGAAACTGAGGATGCTGCACACTCATATAGTAGCGCTTTGCCAGTGATAAGGTAGCCTCTCTCTAAAACAGACCCTGCTTTTTTTTGTCAGTTTCAGTCTAAATAGAACCCTAATTTATAAAATGAACAACAGGCTGTGTTCAGTAAAACTAATGATTGTGACTCATTAGTAAAGTGTCATAAATCAAGTGAGCATTTGGGTCATTTTTTCATAGATCTCTATTGAATTGGACTTTAAGGCACTTCTGCATTGGCTTCACTGGCTGTGTCCATCTTTTAAATACAGTAAAACATTACTAGACAGCCTGCATGTCCAAAGGCACAACAATCAGCTCTGTGTTTTCTGATTAATTTGTTGAGTGCATAATCACAATGAAACAAGTAAGAAATTGACTTACAGTTTATTCTGGTTCTTATGAATCCGTCACCTGTTGCAAGGTATTCCCATCTAAACTGGTCAGGTGAACTGGTCAAGTATTAAACTTGCCTGTTTAGCACTTCTGAATATCATATTTCAGTATGCTTGGTGTAATAATTGTTTGGCAGATGCTTTCAGCAGCAGCTTAGATTACTCAAGCATCTGTCAGCAGCAGCTACACAGAATGAGCTTAATGTGATGGCTCCTCTCATCAAAACAAAAAAATATATTGCAGTGCGAAGGACACAAGGCCTGTCAGCATCATTCCTTAATAGTTTATTTTTTCTCAAATGATTTGTGTGACAATGATTTAATATTCATCATTATATTTCATTTAGGCTAATAAGGCGAGCAGGTAGATTGCACTCTGTATGGCAGTTCCACTAATGCACCTACAGTATTATATGTAGTCCAATTATGACACAAATGTGATATTTGGACTGTTGCTGAGAGTAACTAGAGAGCATCTTGCAGTGGTTCAGTTGATTTTCTTTCATAAACTTCAAACAGCTAGTGCAAATACTCACTTCAGAAAAGCATTTATTCTGATAATGCTACAATAAGATCATATCGGGAGATTTAAGTCATTCAGGAATTTATACTCTCTAACCTAGAAAACCACACACTGATCCTGCAGCTGTGGGATTGCCTGTTTAATGAAGAAGAAAGTAATCTTCAGTGTTTGAAAGTGCGTTTTAAGAGTTGTCTGCAAGTTAGCAATAATGGGCTTGAGTAGGAGGAGGAGCTGAGCTCCTGCACGGCTCTTAGCTCCGCTGAGCTGCTTGCCTGGTTTAACCCCTACTTTTGAGTTAAATTACCGTAGCGGGGGAAAGTTACTTATTTTCCTTAACAATGTGGTTTGACTGGACTGTGATCAATTTAAGACACATCCAAATAAATGCTTAACAAGGTAGTAGTTATTTGGAGAGGAAAACATTAGGTCTGATGAGGTGGGATAATAAAACATCCATAGAAACATTGTATGCCCTTCCTAAAGCACAGTATATTTCCTGCTGTCTATCTACATCTATGGTGTGTTCATACTGATATTTTATAGCCTTAGGTCAGAAACAGAATATCAGCAGTCTATCATAATTACTTCTTCTTAGGGTATGTGATTGATACACTGACTGATGTATATCAAAATGGCTGATTTCCAGTGTTCCCAGCACTGACTGATGACCGCCCTGTCAGTCTCGTGTACAGTACCAGTCAAAAGTCTGGACACACTCAGCCCTCCATATGACTGGGTAAGTGTTTCCAAACTTTTGACTGGTACTGTATGTCCTATTACAAGCTGGCCAGTGTCATGTGTCCACACACACTTTTGTTATCACACAAAGTAAACAGATCCACAATAACATTTGTGCATAAGAACAAATCTAATGAAGCACTTAAATCACCTTCACTTAGTTGAACATTAAAAAAAACTAACTAACAAGGAGATGGGTGATCTGTGATCTGTTATCTGTTTAATTTAGGAACAAGCTGGAGAATAAGTGACTGAGCTTTGTTTTGTTATAGAAGTCTGTTGCACCTGCTTTTGTTTGGTAAGATAAAATATGTGAGGAAAAAGATGGGCACGCAGCTCATTTTCCTTTTTCTACCTCTTTCCAGTAGCAGCGCACTTTATTTTCAGCAGTTTCAGGGAGAAGATCCTGTAACTCATTGCCGTTTTGGGGAAATTGTAATGTTCAATAATTTATTTTATTCTGAAAATAATGTTTTGCACCGAAGAAAATTGAAATCAGCAAATATCCATATTGGTAGATTGCAATTGTGGAAGAAAAAAATGGAGTCGGCCAAGAAAATTGCAATCATTGCATCTCTAGTTATCACATTATTATAACTGGGGGAAAAAAATCTATGCACACACTTTAACTCCACACTGCTATGAATAAATGCATAATTTCTACTTTTCCCTTTGTAGTTATATTCTTCTCCTTTACCACAGACATGTCATATTATTATCTTGCCATGTATCACAGTTAACCTAAAAAATGATGAGCTAGAAACTACAGTTTGTTCAGTAGCCATTTAGACTTGCTCCAAAATCATCTCTGTCTCCACAGACGACCATCTTAAAGTCTTAAATAGCATGTTTACAGACGGGTTTAGTCTATAGCTGAATTCCCCCTTTATAACAACTGTAACTGTAGGTAGGGTGTGCTTGATAAGTTATTGATAAGTGTGCCTATGCAGGCACGGGTAATCCATAGCTGTCCGCAAGGCTTCATCTTCACTAGTTTAAGTTACTGAACTGTACCTCTCAGTCGTGTTTGAACTGTTGGTGCCTTTGGGAACATTGTTAATGGATTTATGTCCCGGTGTGTGGTACAGAAATGACTGAGTGAAATTCTAGCATTTTCTTATTCTCCTAGTTCTCAGTAATTAACAGGTACGTGTGCCTATGCAATTCACCCTTTTGGTTTATGGATGCGGCTTGCTAAACAAGTCATTATGCCACTCTGTTGTCTAAATATTCTAATTTGTGACTAAAAATCAACACTGAGGAAACTTCTCACCAGCAAATGTGTAATGTCATGTTGGCTTTGTTAATCTCTACGATCATGACAGTACCATATCATGTGTTATGTTTTTCTCACCACTAAAAAAAAAAAAGAGTGATTCACTAATAAGTAAAATTGTTTAGGTACAAACTATAAGCATAGTACTTTTTACAGTTGTACGTTGTAATGTCCATAGTATTTTCTTTTACCCTTTGCCTCAACCCTGCAAGCAACTCAGTGTTAGACTTTATGCCACTGTAACCCACAGGGGACAATACTATTTTGCATTATTACTCAGTGACAGATTTGATTGATGCCAAATGGCATACACACATTATGTATATCATTCAAGAATGAGACATTCAGGAGAAGCCTGAAGCTAAAAAACTTGCTGCCTGGCTTTGCATGCCCAATATTGGAATGACTGCAGATCTGGTCTAATAACCTGATGCATTATTTAGAGCTCTCTCAATTCTACTGTGCATTTAGTGTAATGGCCTGTCAAGTCTGAATGCAATCACAGAAGGCTGACTTCAGTGATCATTTGATGATATAGTGAACCAAATGGGCATTTTGGTTCACAGTGAGTGATGAGTGTGAATGTGTAGTTTGTCTGTGTTCAGTAGAACTTATTTTATGTTTTTCTGTAAAGGTCTGCGCTATTTATACTTGTCCACAATTGCGTAATATTACATTACATGACTGCAGTTACAGCTTTGTGGTTCTTATATTAGACTCTGTGAAAAAAAAATTTTTTTGCATAAATTTTAATCAGCCATAGCAGAACTTTTGTTTTTCTGCTGAATCATGGCGTATTCTTTGTATCACTTTTCCAAATATCAGCAGGACGTCTGAAGGCTTTGTTTTATGACTATACATGAGAAAGATCGGCACCTCAAGACCCCCCACCCCCCACCCCCAAGGGCATCATGTTGCCACATTGATGTGATTTCTGTCTTAAGGGTTTGGCCCTTCCACCTACCGGCACTTACACAACTGCCAGGAGGAGACGCGTTTTATAACGGACACTTTTAGGCACAGGTTGCATTTACATATAGTTAATCCAGGATGCATAAATATATGTTACATGCATGTCTGTGGGTTTGTTTGCTTTGCTTTGGAAACGGCCTTTTCAGATGTGTTTTGGGTCATTTTGGCAAACAAAATCCATATAACCTCAGAACCCTGGCCAGCAGGGTAATGTTCATTATTTTGGATACACGGAGCCCGAGCGCTTGAAATGTAAAACCTATGCTCATTTATATTTTCATCATCTGGATATCAAGCATAGCTGTGTAGTAAATAACCTGGGGGTACTGTTGCAAAGACAAGAAATTTGTTAATGTTTGGTCATATGATTGATGATTAGCACAGCATTTATAGGCCGGCATTCTCTGAAGGACCTTTGAATCAACATTTGTACTTTGCACTCAGAAAGAAACGGATGCAAGAAAGGGTGGGAAAAGAAACACAAGCTGTGCATTGAGACGACCGGGAACAACAAGAGTCTAAGGCACGCCCTTGCCTATTCTGTCACTATAGAATAATAGGAATAACTAAACAAAACAGGGTCGCCACAGTACTCATAGGCTCTTTTTTTTTTTACACCCAGTGTGATAGTAAATACTCTGCAGCTTGCATTTTAAAGACTGCAATTCCCCCTTACACATAATGTAAAAGATTGTTTGGTTTTCTTTATATCACCTGGCTGGGGCTCATTGCTTCAGTAGTGAAGCCACACGGTCTTAAGAGTTTGTCTGTTGTTTATCAGGCTTCTGTTTGACCCATCTGCTGAATTGCCTCAACAAATATTTGCAGAAATGTCTTACAGTACCGTAGCAGATGTATCAGATATGCCTGGTTAGGGCACGCGGTCGCTGTTGAAGCTGCCGTAGAAGCTTGATGCATGCAGCAGAAGAGCAATAACTAGACCCGCTGTTTTATTCTGCTTTGACCTTCAGCTAAATGCCCTCAATGGAATCGGACCAGAAGCAGAATTCAGTTTGACAGAACACCTTTAATATTCACAGTTAAACTAACATTGTTTCTTAATTAGCTGTGAATGATGAAGAACTCTGTGAGGTTTTTTATTATTATTATTATTGCTCGGGTACATCAGTGGCTTTTTTTTTCTTTTCTTTTTTTTTGTTTTGGTGGGGGGGGGGGGTGTTGTTTTTTTTTTTTCCCCCCCCCCCCTTGCCCCTCTTTAATTCTTTCTTTCTTTTCCACAAAAAGGTGAAAGAAAAAGAAAAAAAAAAAAGGTTTTGAAAAAAAAACAG
>VOQJ01022015.1:7779-19644 GCA_015052665.1 Apistogramma diplotaenia | reverse complement strand
CATCCATTCTCAACCGCTTATCCCATTTGGGGTCGCGGGGGGGCTGGAGCCTATCCCAGCTCACATAGGGCGAGAGGCAGGGTACACCCTGTACAGGTCGCCAGCCTGTCGCAGGGCCAACACACAGAGACACAGACAACCATTCACACTCACATTCATACCTACGGGCAATTTGGAGTCACCAATTAACCTAACCCCAGTAAGTGCATGTCTTTGGACTGTGGGAGGAAACCGGAGTACCCGGAGAAAACCCACGCAGGCACGGGGAGAACATGCAAACTCCACACAGAGGGAGGCCTGGGCCAAGGTGGAATCGAACCCAGGCCCTCCAGATGTCATTCTCTGTGAGGCAGCAGTGCTAACCACCACGCCACCGTGCTGCCAACTGGAAGCTCTCGCATGAAATATTTCTCAAATTTGGCTTGGAGGCATTCTTGGTAAATCTTTGGAAAGGACTTGTGGACCAAGCTGGATCTTAATACTGTGATCCCCCGGGAGAATCTGAAGGAGGTGGCTAGACAGAAAACTACTGTGACAACTCTGCCACATGACTCAGATTAGCAGTAGCTTTTATGGTGGTAGCAGTAGCCAGGAGGCATTGTTTTCCATTCTTGTTCCATTCTTGTTAACAAAATATCTCAGGAACATCTTGAGGGAATTTCTTCAAATTGGTCACAAACATGGACTTGAACTGATTGATTGAATGAATTGACTATCTTTTGTTTCTCACATGCCAATATGACCTCATAAAATATATTTTTGTCCACATATTTTTTCCAGATTTCACACTAATATCTAACAGGACTTGGTGAAGGTACTAAAATATCTGAAAGGTCAACTTCATTGTGATATGGCAATATTCTGCAAACAGCTTTTCTGGAACAGAAGGATAGACAGTGACCATATATCACATTTGGTCAAATTTTCACTTCACTTCACTTCACTTCACTTCACTTCACTTCACTTCACTTCACTTCACTTCACTTCACTTCACTTCACTTCACTTCACTTCACTTCACTTCACTTCACTTCAATTCAATTCAATTTTATTTATACAGCGCCAAATCACAACAAATAGTCAAACTCCCTTTTAACAGGAAGAAACCTCCAGCAGAACCAGGCCCAGGGAGGGGCAGTCATCTGGTTGGTTCAGCCCCCGACTGGTTTTCCCCAGTATTGATTTGACAATGCATTTTCTTACAATTTGGTAAGGAATGTGCAGAAAAACCGTGCCTGCGTCAAAGTCGTTTTAAAAGATTATTTTTGTTTTTAAAGCTGGGAACTTTTATATTCTCTCACCATTCTCACCATAGTGTTATGGATTCAGCAATTTTCAAAACAAGTTCTAAAAAAAACGTTGTGCCACTTGCTCATCAAGACAGAATTGGCTTCTAGCTTGATACAGCTAGTTAGCTGCTAGCCAGTGATCATACATGCGCCATCAGTCCCAATATAACTGTTTGCTAACATATTCAGTATACCAGGTAAATTGCTCTGCGGTTTATCTTTTATTAGCTACATTAGGGGAATTTGCTAATCAAAAATGTAATAATCTTTGTAAGATCATAGTGAGAGCTTTTGATCGTGGCAAGGCATTTTCTCGGGTCACAGGTCTGGGTAATGTGACTTGAGTTCTCAGCAGTTTGGTGCTGCATTGAGCTTTTTTCCCACACAGATAGTAGGTTATTAACGGTGAGCGTATTCCAGGAATTTACAGAAGGGTACAGCTAATCCTCATAAAAAGAAGATAGTGGGTGGTTTGGGAGGGGGGCAGGAAGAGAAGGGGGTTGAGAGAGAGGTGTTTGGGGGGTGATATTAGTCGCAAAGTAAGAGTTAAGAAGAGGAAGCTGGAGAAGAATATAGTGAAGAGGAAACATCTGGAGAATGGTGAACCGTAAAAGAAGAAGAGAAAAGAAGAGAACAGGAACAAGCAGGTCTGTTTTGATCATTTAATTAGGGAGGTGGCACACCTTGATGGCCACTTCCATCTGAATTCATTTGAAGCTTTATGCTTCAGAAACAATACATAGCAATAGTAATCTATGGCTTACTGAATAGTTAAACAGTGCAAAATTGTATGAGTTATTCCTAAGCAATGGATTTAGGTGTGTATAGTGACTCATGCTTGTTATATCCTGTGTTTACTTAAAACATCTTTGTAGAAGATGATGAATGTGTTTGTTCAGTTCACTACTCATGTGTCATATCTCTTCCCTTTGCCACTGCAGCAAGCTGGACACTGGGAAATAGGTGCATTTGAAAGACCTACTTGCTAATTCATGTGTCAATTGGATGCTAAACTATGTGTGCTCACAGTTCAATATTTATGCATGGACAGATCGAAAATGTTCCACAGATTTGTGAGGCAGAGGAGCAACACGATGAGGTGAAGAGAGGATACAAAAGATTATCAGTCAGAGTGCACACATGTTTTATAACCAGATTAACAATAAAACCATATGGTGGAATCTGCATTCTTATGCCCACACATGCACACACACACACACACACACACACCAGTAATACACTCATACCTGCAAACTAGGCGAGATAATCTCTCTTGTGCAATGTAATTTTTCATAGAGGCATTTTACTTCCCGTTGATGAAAAGCTGAAGCATGGCTTACTGCATCGTTTTCATAATTAATGTTTGTTAACGAGTCAGTGAGTTCTTAAGTAATGGTGTAAAAATACTAAGGTAAGTACAATGGATTTTGGAGTTCTTTGCTTTAAGTAAATACAACAGGTCTGCACAGTCAAGTAAAGCATTAATACTTCACAGTGCTATAATTTTCAAGTCATAAGAAATAAGATGTTACAGGAAAAGAAAACGTTTCAATTGTTCTTAAAAATCCTTTCCAGACATCAGGGGTGTTAAGAGAATTTTTCTTTAAATGGAGGACAAGAACAAGGCGGTGGTGGAGTGGAGCACAATGAATCACATTATTATTGCAATGTAAATTTTTCTAGGGCTTTCATTCTTGGGAAGGTTGGAAACACATCATTTTTCATGTATATAAAAAACTCATATACATAGCAATATCCATTATTATTCTCTGCCTGATTTTTGACCTGAGTTCATCTTAAAAATGTACAATATTACATCATTCCTCATTTTGACTCTTGGGACATTACAAGCAGGTGTTACATGTCAGCAGCAGATGCTAGCTACCCAAGAACTTGAAGATCTATTTATTTCTAGAGGCCTAATATCATGTAATCGTTATGCCAGAAATACGGTTTTTGTCACTACCTTGTCAGACACCAGTTAGGAAAAAAAGACATGTTACATAAAACCTGGAGTGATGAAAGGGATTTTTTCCACAACCACACATATAAATGTTACATAATATTAAAGCCAATGACCAGCTCACCTCCATTACTATTAATTTGCTTATTTAAAAAAAAATCTATTTTAGAATGAAGATAGAAAATAAAATAACAAAAAACAACTTTATTTCACATTTTTATTGTTCATGATAAAACAGCATCACTGATACAAAAAAATCCCCTTTGTTTAGTTAAAATTACAAATCTGAATGTTCAGTTTGATCCATAGGAACACCGTGAACAGCAGAAACATTAAGCCAGTGCTTCTCCACGGCTCAGGGTAGACAGAAAAATAAGGCAGGTGGTTTTCTACACCTTCTTTCAAAGCACAGTCTGGGGACTTGTCTGTTTTACAAATCCATAAGAAGACTCCTCATTTAGACCAGCACGATTTACAACAGCATTGTACAGCTTGGCTCGATCACACAGAAAAGGAGAAGAGACATGAAACGAAGCTACCCAAAAAGTGAGAAGGAAGGTTCAGTCAGACTGAATACCTGAGATACTAAAGTGGGTTGAAAGAGCTTTCTGATAGAAACCTGCTGGCTCTTGTCTTTATTGGATGAGCCTCTTGAAAAGGAAAAACTCACCCAGAGGAACTGAGAAAACCTCTTACGTTAGTAACAGGCCTGACATTCCTTAAAGTGAGAGCGACAGATTTTCAAACAATTACTGAACATTCAAAGTGAGTACTGAACGACTTGAGTGACCCATCAGTCGAGAAGCTTGGTGACTTTTTCAGGCTGTGAAAATCTTCAAGTAATGCCATGTAAATAAAACCTGACCAAAACAGGCATATCAGGGTGTCTATGCAATGATATACATCACAAGCCACTGTAAGGTAAACCAGCAACTGTGTACGATTGTCCTGGTAAAGCTTTGAGCTGGTAAACATGGAAGATTCTTATGCATAAGGTGCACACCTACAGTACATGTTAGCATCGCTAACACTATCTCATAAAAAGAGATAGTTCTCGTAACAGATGACCAACATGTTCTGTCCTGTAGGAAACATCCAGTAGTGCGGTTACAATACTTGTCTCGTCTTGATTCTGTTGAGTGTTAAATCACACGTTTAACATCAACGCAGCTTAACTGTGACTTTAACTTTCAAATCTGTGACAGTCAGCAGGAGCTAGCGACATCCACAGACCCTGTTGCCTTATTTCCGAGACTTCTGGGAACTTGTATTAAGAAGCAGGCTGTTGAGTCAATATATTCTGATGAGAGGTTGAAAACATGAAAATAGCAAACATTTTCTACAAATATACAAGCTTCAAATATAGAGAAAAAAATACTGTCCAACAGCAAGAGGAGAAAAATGTCTAATACATACTTATAGACTAAAACAAACACTGAATTGTAGAAGAAGTCAAGCAGAATTCATTCAACAACCCACTCACAAGCAATAAGTGTCAGTGTACCATAAAATAAAGATTATTTACAGAGCATATACAAATGTCCAAAAAGACCCTGTCTGTAGGTCAGAGGCTTGCACATAATACACCTATTTCATTTGAAATATCCATTTGTTTCATGTACATAGATCTACAAAAGATCTATAAATGCTGTCCACTTTGGCTGCGTGACTTGCAATGGCACAGGAAACGAGGTGAAAGAGATAAGTCAGAGGTTGGGATGCTGCCATAGGCAGTTATACTTTAAGGCACCTGTTTTAAAAGCCAATTAAAATACAAAGAATCCAAAAGGCACACTGAAATGACTTAATCCTATTATCTGTTGTATATTATATTATTCAAAATTTTTAAAAATAAAAACCACCAAAAAATTATAAGCCGTTTAAAAAAATATTACTAAAAGTTAGCTAGTTAGTGTTTAGCTTTAGATGTTGGGGGAAAAATAACTGGAGTTATAACTTTGGATTTTGATATACACCCTTAAAACAAAAAACAAAAACAAACCATAAAAATCAAAACCAAAAAATGACTGACTGCATGCTAACCTAGCTACTGATTTGCTACAGCTATCATTTGTTTGATATTATTTATGATACCTTTTCTTCTAAAAATCATTGCTGTTAATATTTTGTGTGTCGGGATAACACTTTCAGTTACTTGTCAAGACTTACATGAGAAAATTGATAACAATTGCGTTTGTATGCAAAGTAAAAAACAAAACACAGAGACCGTTAGCAATGCCTACCACACCGACAGAGCTAGCATGGTTGAGTCTAAAGTTAAAACTCTACATACCATCACATTTAAAGCTTAATAACTGAAATGTTATATATCTTTAAATTCATTTGTATAAATACTTAAAAAGTTTAAGCACTGAGTTACAGTTTAATGGAGCGCTTCAAACCCTAAGCTAATCATGTAAAGATGAAATGTTTTTAGCGTGTACGCAAGATTGGTATCAATCTTCTCATCTAACTTGTAACTTGTTACAAAGTGTCAATTCCTTTAAGGTGAACAGCATAAATTATATTTAAAGCAAAGGATGTACATTCAAATTAAATTCCGAGAGGGCATAATTCTCACTTGAGTACGAGTTAAAAAACATTGTATGTATACTGTAATATTTGGATCAACATATTCATTTGTAGCTGTTCTGGCTGACCTTAAATCCTCTTTAAATGGTCCGGACTGCATGTTTTAAGTTTATTCACACATATTGTCGCCAATTATTTATAAAAATAACAATTCTGTGTAGTTATCTGACAAGCCCTATAGTAAGTGCCTTTTTCCTGCTGCTTGTTGGAAATGATCATCCAACTGAATATAACCTGAATGGCAGACAGCCTTAAGAGGCCGAGTAAGATATTATGTACAACCATTTTTTTTCAGTAGATACACTTAATTATGTACATTCGTATCTTGCATGTTCAGATCCATCTGTGACAGTAATACTGAAAGCACCTCCTCAGGTCGTGTGCACAGCCAGAATAAAAACCACCATCGAGGAAGATCCTTGAAAATTTGGAGTTGAAAATATCTAGCGTAAATCTACCAGCTTAAACTGTCTGTGCATGTCGACTTTGGCAAAGCTTCTGATTGTTATTGTAGCACAGCAGCAAATTGATCAAATTTCCCAAATAAAAGACTGAATCATATTGCTCATTAATCACTGTTTTGAGAAGAGCTGGTAGCTTGACTGGAAGAATTTTTGTAAAAAAAAAAAAAAATTATTATGTCGCTCTATGTGTTAGCTGCGTGTGTTTGCTCTGTACACAAATGGCTACTGAACATAATGCTAGAAGTGCTCCTTTTTCATGGATTATGACACACTCCAAAAGACTCCTTCAAGTTCACAGAGGACTGATGGACCTGCATCATTGTTCCAGCCCTTCAATAAATATCACAGTTTGCAAATCTGCTTCAAGTACAGGCTGCAGAGTATCTGTTCGTTCTTCATAGCTGGAAATAAGAATGATCATCAAGATGATGATGATGATGATGATGATGATGATGATCTCAGGCTGTCTTGGTGGCATCTTAGACCAGAGACTGTTACATCCTCTCTGAGTTTTGATTCTTTCATTTGTGTTAGCATCCCAATAAAAAAAAATTAAAATACAAACTAAGCTGTAAAAAATCCCCTCCAGCTGGAGGAAACTGAAGATGTCTTAACCCAGTGCTGCACTCATGCCTATAGGTTGAGGTCTTATAATGATTTGATGAAACGTAGGGAACCGTTGGGTATAGAAAACAAGGTTCTGTGGGGTGGTCATGGTGGTGGCTACACTTTTAAGTGCGAAATTGAAGGAAGAAGAAAAGTAGTTTAGTGATGGCCACCAGAGCCCGGGGGGTTGTGGATCCAGTCAAGAACAATGAGCGTCAAGCTGCCGATCATGAAGATAATTCCCGTGATCAGGAAGACGGTTGCCTGAAAAAAGAGAAAGAGGAGATTCAGCTTGTTGAGATGTCTTGTTGAGGGGTCTTGTGGAAATTTCTTGCAGATCACATTTATGCACCCCTCAGTGGATAAATTGTGAAAGCTGATACGGTGAGAAAGCCATGGAAAGCTGTGCTGCGAGTGCGTTTCTGCACACTTACCCCGATCTTCTGTGGGGAGCGAAATGGCAGCGTCTTTACCAGGCGGAGGTAAAAGGCAGCGGGTAGGATGAAGATGAGCAATGTTGCTGCAGAGGCACCTGCAATGAAACCGAGAGGAAGACTGAATCAGACAACCAGGTGACAGCATCTGAAAATAATAGCCAGTGAGGTGGGATTCTTAGGACGTGAGAGGTATTTTAAATAAAGTTTCCTTCACAGTGAACTCTCTCACCCAAAGGCAGAAATACTGAGTGACAGTTGTGGATTTTTAGAGTTTCTAATGATTAAGATTGAAAATTAAAATGCAAATGCCTAATACATGCATATATTAAGTCAAGTCAATTTTATTTATACAGCGCCAAATCACAACAAACAGTCGCCTCAAGGCGCTATTATTTTATTTATATTACAACCCTGCCATTATTTATTAATAATAAAGAACTCAATGCATTAGTGTTTACTGTTCATTATAAATTATTGCTCTTAGATTTGGTGTAGGGACCCAAATAATCACTTTCACAAAGCTTCCCCTTTGTCAGAGCCTTATGAGTACAAAAACTCTAAACTTTATTCACAGTGACAGTCTTTCCTCCAGCAGAATACTGTATGTGCACAGCTCTTTATTAAAAAGTGGGTGAGCTGGGAAGTGGATAAAATGTTCTTCCCCCCACCAGGTGAGGATTTAAAGCCCACCACTGAAAGCAAGTTTTACCTGGCGCAGGAAGGAAGGACACAAATTTCACAGGTGAGAAGAGAAGTAACAAGATAATTGATGACTTTTTTAATGCTTTAAAAAAGGGGTCTCATTTGTTAAAAATAACTACAGAATTATTGTGTGGTGTTAGCCGTGTGTGGCACAGGTCACATTTGGCCAACTCTCGGGGTTCATTTGTCATTCTTTTCATTTGAAACGGAAGAGATCCTACTTTCATATTCAGTGTCAGAACTCACCGATGAAGCCAAAGATGTCCCTGATGGTGGGGACAAAGATGACCAGCATGTTGTTGAAGGCCAGGATGAAGGCGGCGATCAGCAAATGTCGAGTCCAGCTGAACTCCCGCTTACTGAACAGCAATGTGGTGATGGATGAGCGGATCTAAAACAGGACAAAGTGAAACAGTTAGGACTTTTAGCTTGTTTGTGAATAGAAATGTCAGCTTGGTTTGATAAAACACCATCTCTTCACAGTGGAGTGTCAAAGAACCAAATTCACTTTAATTCAACTTTATTTATATGGCGCCAAATCACAACAGTCACCTCGAGGCAGCTTAAATTAGAACAAGCATGTATGGCTGCCAGCCTGTGAAGCCGATTCCCACACTTGGCCATTGACTGAAGTGTGTCAAGAGTTAAGAGGCTTGTGTGTGTGTGTGTGTGCGTATATCCATGAACGTGTGTGTGTGTATGAATGAGTGAGAGTCAGAGAAAACCAGTACTGTATATCTCAGCTGCGATGCCTAGTACTGCCCGGCCACGGGAACCCGTGATAAAACCTCAAGTAGGGGAAAGGTTGCAGGTATCAGGTAAAACCTGAGGCCCCTTTAACTCGTAAGCCTCAGGGAGAAGGGTCACAAAGAGCCCTGCTTACACCGCCCACTTAAAACGGCTGAGGATTAGCTCCCACAGCGCAATGGAACCAGGAAATTGCATCAGCCAGTGGTGAGGCGGGCTCACTAGTGGGGGGTGTGTCTTTTCTCGGTTTCCCTGCCAGCTCATCCTCTCTTCTCTTTGACTAACTAGCCGTGGATTAAAGCAGACAATACAGCTGTGGCCCACATTTGACGAAATGCAAGATTCAACCTGGACAAGACGAGCAACCTTTTAAACTTCTGGCAGAACATCACATGCTCTCTTTGTATCCTGTTAAGACTGACTTAGGCACAAGATTTAGATGCAGTGGAGAAAAAAGAAGAAGAAAGAAATTAACTAGATTTTCTGCCAGGTTGAACAGTGACCTCCACCACGGAGAGGAGGCACCGGGACGATGCCCGGCTTCTCTGATCACTGTGCTCTCACCCCCAGACCATAACTCCACTTCACTCCCACCAGCATAACCAGGCCTGCTTGGAAAACTAGAGCCTGGGTGCAGCATTTCAAGCCATGGCTCCAAACTTTTTAACACCTGACTGTTACCTGGCATTGAGTCTTTGCAGTGCACCCTTTACCAGTCTGCACACACCTCCGGATAAGCCTGGCTTTGGTCAATCCATGACAAACTATGGGCTAAGAGCTTAGATATACAAGCTACTTCTGAAAAATGGCTGTTGGATGTGCCCTTTGCATCTCCTTTTTGTCCGTAAAGCTAAATCTAAGAACACGTGGTTGTTTTCACACATTTAATTTCCTCTGAACCCAATTGTGAACTGAAACTACAAACATCCGGGCAAAAGTCCCTTCTAGGGTAAAAATATCACCTAGTTGCATATCAAAGTGTTACTGGCTGCTAAGCTACTTACAAACCATGACTGTCAAATAAAGAAGAAAATATGAGCCGTGAGTGCAGAAACGACAACAACAACACTGTCAGACCCAGACTTCCCTGCTTTCTCATACCGAACAACATCTGGATGTCGAGTTTGTGCAATCGCTGTCTGCGGGAGGTGGTCATCCCATCCAGCATGACACCAGTGTCCTCCTTTTTAGCTCAAATTCAACACAGGACCCCCCTTTCTTTTTGGAAGTGTTTCGGCACATCTGGACCAAAGTGACGTGACTACACGAGGCTTCATTAATCACTACCAATCCCCATCCACGAGACATTAAATATATTCAGCAGGACTGACTAACACTATTAATAAACAGTCATATGATCATTACTAAAGCAAGACCACAGGAAGTAAAGATAAACCAAATGTAGCACATAAGCATTTACAGACGAGGATTTAAGATGGAGCTACATAAGGAATGTTTTTATGTTTATGGAAGTGTTAATCAGCTCCTTTGCAGCCCTCTCTTGTGGTTTCCATCTCCTGCTGGTGCCTGAGAACTGGAGCACATCTGACTCCACCAGAAAGCCTTTTCATTATGTCCTGGAGCCTGGCACAGCCTTATGTGATGTGGCCTAGGTTAGCATCCAACCTTCACATGGCTGCACTGCCCTGTGCACGCACACACGGAGTGAGGCCTGGGCATCTGTCGGGATATTTGTCTCCCACACATGCATTCTGTCTTCTCTCACATAGTCCTCTACAGGAGCCAAAGGCAGTCGCAGACAATGCTAAAGTTAATCTCTAGCTAAAGGTCGGCCACATTTCCTGCTAATTGAAGGTCAGAAAGATTCAAGAGAAGAGTCTCAAATGCCACATGGAAACTTGGCTAAGCCTCGCTGTGACCTGAGTAGCTGCATCCAGCTTCTGTCAATCTTCCGACAACATTACAGCAACTGCAGGAAAACAGTTCAGTTAATTAAAACTTCCCAGCTTCTCACAATTTAATCCGAATGCCGAGCACAAATCAACTTTCATTCACATTCTCAGGAGCTAGAACTGCACACAACCCGACTAACACAAGAGGAAGTTATGATTCATGTCCTTACACATGATATTCAGACTAAAACTAGTTTGTGACACACATGAACAAACAAATAATTTGCTGGACATTTGTAACAGCTATCGATAAAAAGGCCACAAGCAAACTGTCCAACCAAGGTTATATTGCTGCCTTGCTCTTTTTCCTAATCCGTCACAGTGGCTTCACTGCATCCCATTTCAGTGTCACGTTTCTCTGCCCCTATCAGCTCTCGATCTCCTCCCTCAAACTCTCCTTGTGTGTTACTTCTCTGCTGAAGGATTCAGCTGGATGTGTCGCACAACGATGAGGCTGCTGGAGCGAGCAGCTATGAATCGTACAAGCAAAAGAAATACTCAGGACAACCTTTGATTTAAACCACTTCAAATGAATGGTGAATAAAGAGAAAAGAATGTTAGTTTAGTGCTAATTATCTAAATGAAGCTAACTTACAGCGATGAATATGCAAAGCTGCTTCCAGTTTACCACAGCGTTGTGTTGCTGTTTATTTTTGGTCTTTTGTTTAGGTCAGTTTTGTTGTTACAGCAAATTTAGTGCACAGCTTGGAGAAAAATCCATCAAATGGGTATGAAAAAACCCAAAAACATTTTGACCCCACCCAACGTTTTATTGTCTTTGACGCACCGAAGAAAACCTGAATGAGAAGCAGATCCACAAATTCACTGTAGGAAACATTTTTATAACTATAATAGCACAATAGTACACATAAATATATGGCTACGACTATAACCCGACTTCAAGGTCAGAGCAGATAAAGATGCATTTTTCTTTCTCTGCCCATCAGTGGGGAAACTCCACACTGAGGACTGCAGCCCTGGCAGACTCCTCTGGCTCGTCTCACTGGCTCCACCTCTCTGTCGCGCTGAAAGCTGCAGTTCGAGTGAGGGGTTTTTCCACTGTCCACTCTAAACTTCCACTGCAGAGACTGCTGTGTGTGTGTGTATGTGGTGGTGGTGGTGGGGGGGGGGGGGTTTGCAGGGAATCCCCTCTA
>VOQJ01022014.1:0-20521 GCA_015052665.1 Apistogramma diplotaenia | reverse complement strand
GGGTAGCCCCCCCCCCCCCAAGCCCCCACATCAGCAACACTTTGTTTGCCGTGGCATTATGACGTCATCAATACAAGCTGCCAAAGTTCACTGGTCTCTTCATTTATGGTCTCTTGGTCACAGTGGATCAGAGAAGAAAAACAAACAGGAAGCAATGAGTCAACTGGTGTGCTAATGGCACAACTATCTTCAGTACTTCCATATGCTGAACACCAAAAGAAAAGAACTAGCATTTCTCTCCCCCACATATTTGTAATAGTAGTAGTTGTTTTAAACTGTCCTATCTGTCTCGACTCATGGCACAGTAAAATTTTATTATTTTTTTTATTTAGGAAAAGTACAGCGTTCCAAAAAACTTCACTACTTGACAAAGAGCACATTTTTAAGTGAAAATATGGCACTTCTCCAAATGCGAAAAAGCAGAGCGGGAGTAGTTAGCATCGCTGAGAGTCACTGGGAGGTAAAGAAATCTGCCATAATTTATCAGTGCAAATAGTGCTCTGTTTATTTTGCACACTGTCATGTCCTCTTGAATATGTCTGCACACACTCATGTAAACAAGAATTTCTTTATATTTTACCTGGCATGACTGCCTAAAACTTGCAACTACAGTACACACTTATACGTGCACACTTAACCCTCAAACTCATTTATCCTCGTGCACACACACATGCACACGGTCTAATGAGGGATTAGCTAATGAATTCTCTCAGCAGATTAATTACATTTTACAGACTTCCTCCACAAACAGCTGAAGAAATGAGCCAGCCACTTTCAAAGCGATGGATTTTGTAAAATCTATCACTAAATTGAAATCCGTAGAAGCAGATTGGCTCTAAGCAAGGGGACGTTTCATTTGAGGTGAAGACATTAAGATGGATCTGAAGGACTGCAGACTGAGGAATTACTTTTAACGAGAAATAAATAAAAACAGCCTTTGATTTGGCGCCATTTTACATGGCATGAGTAGAATGAGGAGATATTTTCACATGAATTGAAATGAGAAGCAAACATTTCAGATGCTCGTCTTTGTGCCACTGTACTCCGGAGGACTTAAAAGCATCAGCCTCCCTCTTTCTCTTTAAGCGACAACAAAACACGCGAGTTGACACACACACACACACCCACGCACGCACACACACACACACACACACACACACACACACACAGGACATGACAGACACACAGTGTTTCACACACACACACACACACAACCTTCTGCCGTTTTCACAGTCTCTTGAGTAGAGGAGATGCCCACAGCCAAAGCCCAATGGTTTCTTATTTCTCCCCTCCTCTCCTCTTTCTCACTGTCACTCCATTTCTCTCGCCTTTCTCTATTAAAACACACAATTTTATTTCATCTCCTAAATGGGGCGGAAAAGTAATTATAATTAAACTAACTTGGTTCTAATGTTCAAAATGCTAAAATAATTTACATCTCTAATTAAACCAGCTCAGATGCTGTGTTCAGTGGCACTGGCAGCCTTTTAATTCGTCTGGAGACAGTGATGGAAAACAATTATTTCACTTCATTAAGATTAAAGACGCCTGGAATCTGTGTCACAACTCGATCAGAGAGGAGACAGATTTAGAAAGTTGTAAAATTAACATAAACTCAGTTACTGACTTTGTAAAGACAGTTTGCTCAGATTTATTACATTGACTTTGTAAGTGATTAGCCAAAAACAAAACTGTGCATAAAAGTGATAAGAAGAGGCAAGAGACAGGCAGATATAGAAAAATGCTTTAAATTGCAGTTTGACTTTCTAATTGGGGACCTAGAATAGATTAAAAACTGAAAGGAGACAAATTTAGTGAGAATACATCTCACCACGAACTGAAAATGACTTCTTTAGTGCATAATGGATGGTTTTAAAGCCTCGCCGCTAATATTTCTTGTCCTTGTCAGTGATAGAGTGCAGCACCCAAACACACATTTCCTTCATTGCTGACTTTTGGTCTTACAATTACTGCTTTTTCTCAGTGCCAGGTCATATTGGGTGCATTAATTACCAGCCTGCAAACCTTATCTGCATCACTGGTTGCAGATTTTATTGAAATTGTTACATTAAAGTGCTGCCAGTGATGAGTTTGCACAAGCTGAACGGCCTTATTGTTGTCTGTTAACTTGAAAGATTCAGAGCTGAAACAGAAAATGCATGGAAGCATATGAATGTATGCCCTTTAAAGTGTGTATGTTAAATTTAATAACATCTTGTATTTATTTGCAACAATTATTCTCACATTTTGCACGTTTTATCCCTAAATATGTTCCTCTTTTTCTGCCACACAGCCAAAGTTCTCTTTTCTATCCACACTAATGATAGCCCACGTATCTGTGAAGCGGCAACCAGTCACTAGTATTTACTTGCAAATTAACAGCACTTAAAAGAGGCCTCAGAGAAATTCCACACATTTGTTACCCGGAGGACCAAATGGCTATAAGGGAGGGAGAAGGGGGTAGTTACGGGGTATAGGGTGGGAAAGAGGCGGGGTGGGGGCAATAAAACCTCTCCTGATGAAGTTGGAATTAATGTGTAATTTTAATGTGAATCATTAACAGGGCTACTGTGAATACTAGAGCGGAAAATTGTGATTTTTATGTGTGGTGCGTGATGTGTTCTTTAGTATAACTTTGCTGTATGGCTGTGATTTTGGAGGTCAGCTTTCAGACAGCTGTGTGAGCCTCTCTTGCCTCCGCTGAGAGTCGAACAACGGCTGAATGCGGAAATTAAACGGACAACGGCTAAGCAAACAGGTACGGGAGCGAGCGCTTACAAGAAAAACACAAAGAGTTTGTTTCCGCGGAGTCCGATCGGTGCCTTTTTTTTTTCAGTAACGCAGCCACGGAATAACTTCCGTAAGTTTGTTTAGGCGACTTGCAAATGCATTGTCCCGGCGTGCAGGGAGCAGCACTGTTGCAGCCTTTTCCCTCTCTGAGTGCATACGTGTTTCTGCAGGCGAAAGAACAAAAAGAGGTTCAAAGACTCACTCCGCGCTGCGGGTTACTCTTTAAACCGAAGTCATGAAGTCAAGCAAAGGGGACTTCCAATGAATGCATCCCCAGGAAAATGAAGTTTAATGTCACGTTCGTGCAAGCAGCTCTAAGCATGACGATTTTGCTGTTAAATTTCCTGCAAGCCATGAAATCACCCGCAACTTGATGAATCTTGACACATTCTAGAAACCAGTTACCGAAAAAGTCTCTCAGCCTGATCTCCTCAGTCACACAATGCAAAAAGCAATATCCCCATTATCAACATGCGATCGGCGTGCAGACCATATTCCCAACCATTACGTTTTATTACATGCAGCGAGAATAAAGTTGGAGCAGATGAGGGTCATTTGGCTTGCAAAGAGCGAGAAGCTCATGGCGCTTGCGAACCTAATCGTCCACTGGCTGGTACAAATGAGCAACGCTACTCTAGAAAGTACTTTTAACACGTCACAGAGTGTATGGTGATATTAAATAAGCATTGCTTGCGATCATTAAGAACAATTAAGGTCAAAAGAAACCATTTAATAATGTGGTAAGGTGGCATATTACCGTATCACGGAACACAACAAAGTGCATGATCCTTTTAATAAAGGTTATACAAGTCAGCGCTATCATACTACATAAATATTATTATGCACATATTATCCGAGCACCCAGTAACTTTTTTCCTCCATTCATGCGCTGCGAGACTTGCGAGGCTTCTCCGTTTCGCGGCTGCCGCCACTCTGCCAAGCTCGGCTCTGCTTGAAACATACAGCGACGCTCAGCGCAAAACCTGCAACTGTTTTCACTTCAATCCTACTTGCCTATAACTGAAAATGAATGCGATTTTTTTTTATCATCAAATCAGACATGTGCTGTCCCACATAGAAACTCTGGGGTTTGAAGTTCTGCGGCACGACGCGAAGAGCCAAGCAGAAATCCAGCAACTTAAGTTTTAGATGTTTAAGGTAAGAGTTGACATCGCAGGCAATGGGTGACCTTACTCATTTATGCAAGTACACGGAAACAAGCCTTTACAGAGGCTTAATTAAAACTTGCATAGGTGAGTTATATACAACGACAGGAACATTTCGCATTTTAACAATGTCAAAAAGCATCTCCACGTCATGAAAATTCCCATTCGCACACTTAAAAACCGCACAGAACCGATACAACAAGGAGTACGGTACATTTTCAACACGGAGGCTAACTTTTCTCGTTCACCTAAACACACCTGTCTAGAATGTAGGAGCTTAAGCCCACGATGAAGAACAAATTGCCGTCTAAACTTTTCCTTTATCACACAAGATAAACCACTCTGAACTGTCGTGTTTTTTTTTCACCCCTCTTTTTTCTCTTACCTGTCGGTATCTGGCCGGAGACGTTACCAACTATCGAACAGAGAAGCAGGAGTCCCAGGAATACAGAGAAGAGTGTATCCATGTTTAAAGCCGCGACCGTGAGAGTCTGTAACAGTTTCCCCCCCTCAAAGTTTTTCTTTTTCCCTCCGTCTCCAGTCTTCTTTATCTGTCGCTTCAGCGGGTTATTATTCCTCCTGTTGTGATGAATTCAGCGGCCCCATTCTCTTCTTTCTCTCCGGTTTCTCTCTTTTCGCTTCCTACGGGCTCTCGCGGACTCTACACTTTGTTTCACGCGGAGTGGAGCGAGGGAGCGCGAGGGAGAGCGAGAGACAAATAGAGAGAGAAAGTGTGTGACGTCACAAGCCAGGAGTTTCATGGGGAAAAAAAATCAGAAATTAAAGAGAAACTATGTAACAAGAGTATCTTGTTTTAATTGGCATTATTTTATAAGCCAATGCTATACAGATATATATATTTATATTACTTTATAGTATTCTCTCATAGCTACCATACTGATGGTGACATGTTTATGACCCTCCTGCCATTAAGGTACAGTTACATTTTTGATTAAAGGAGAAAAAATGAGCCGATGAAAATTTTGATTTATTATCAGCTTGACCTTTCATGTTTTTTCAAGCTCTCTCTCTCTCGCTCTCTCTCTCGCTCTATCTCTCGCTCTCTCTCTCACGCGCGAACACACACACACACACACACACACAGACCGTCGAGACGTTACACTGACTCACATTTATTTCTCAGAGACGTGACCTAATCCTAACAATACGGTCACTAACCTTAAACCACGTCTTCATCCTTCTTTTTGTCCCCACAGGTGAGTCGAGCCTTAACAATGGGATTGTTCAAACAGATCATGTCTGCGCAATAAGAATAATGTAGGTGCCAACACACATACAATCATAACAATGTTAAGCATGCTTTCCACTGCCTTATTCAAATATTTTTGTGTAATCGAGCTGGTGCTTTTATTTTCATTTTAACTCGAACTTATCTGAATACAAATGGAGGAGAGAAGAAGTGGAGAAAGAGATTTTATGTGTACTTTGGTTCATTCCTGACTGTTTACAGATTTTTATTTATCATCACAGGCTTCTTTAAGTTAATACGTTTTTGCACTAAACTGTCACATTACTAAATAAACACAATGGTAAAACTTGAAAAGCATATATCTTCCATTGATCCAATAAAAACAGTGAAACATATCAAAATTTGCAGCATTTTCAGATTAATTAAAATACAAATATTTGCATAATTCCAAGCTGAATGCAGGATGCCAGTCCTGCACCAGCCCCCACACACCATCTCCAAAGAAAACCATGCTAATAAAGTAAAATAAATAAAATAAGAGGAGAGAAAAGAGGCACAACCTTTATTAAAATGTTCGAGTTAGATTGAAAGTCATTTACAGTGCAGAACGATTAACTGAAAAGGAGTTCTGCAGGACAAAAATCATCCTCCAAAGAGAGAAACCAGAGTAGTAAAGGCTTGGATGTGCAAAGTCATCAAGATGTACAGCCAGGAGCTGTTTCCCTTTGATTTACAGGAGGCCTTGTGAATGGTTGGTGGACTATGACCAAAAGTGAACTTTTCTTTTAAATTTTGTGCTGAGAACCTTTTTGTCAGAGTGATTTAAATTACTGCAGCATCCTTCATGACCTTTTACATCCCCTGTTTCCCTCAACAAAAGTGTACCACCATAGAAAAAAATGAAAAATGGATTTATCACATTTTACTTAGATGTAATTGTATATTTGCAGACTTACCTGTTCTCCGTGCATTATATTGTAGCTAACCAGCTAGTGTTTCCAGTTTCTGCGTGCTCCATTTTGACTAAAAAACATATAATTTACCCAGTTGTTGACAGTACGGTGACAGTATGTTAGAGTGAGGCTGGATGTCATCATAACAGAACTGTCACAAAGACAAAATAGATGCTTTGATTTGGTGCACAGCTAATATCTATATATTTATAGTTGGAAATGTATGAACAAGGAACAGGTGTGCATCCTCTCAGTGTGTTTTATCTCTCTTAGTGCCACATCTCCCACATAAAAGGTGTGAAGAATCTCTTTTCCCAGCTTTCAGCCTGTGTGAGACAGGAATATTCACGTAGCCGTTCTTAGTGGTGCCCGATGCTGTGCTGGTAATTCCATGTTTCTTCTTTCTGTCCTAATTGTAAACTGTGACTATCCAGCCTATTGTCCTGTAAGCAAACCTGTGTATCTGTCCCCACATATCACTTCTGCTTTCAAATCTGAACTTGCTAATGTTGCAGACTGTGGGTACCCTGGCATTATCCACAGATGCTTGTGTATTCTCACTATAGAATTCACTGAAATTGCTGGTTTCAGGTTGTTCGTTGCAGTTATTTGCTTGAACATAGACCTGTCATGCCATATTTTTGCAGCACACACTGATGCAAGAAGCTTTTACATTTGCAGTGTCCGTGTACAGTATAGGCTTAAATCATCTGAGCGCATGTGTACTTTAAACTCTGTGATTTTGCATAAACACAACTCTGTTGTCATATGTATTATAATGTTTACTGACTCTGTGCTGTACTTATGGATAAACAGATCTTTTGTGCATTGCAACACAAACTATGACCAATATGCGATGAAGTATTTTCAAATTGGATACTTTTTCAGAAGGATTTGTGCCAAACGTCATCTTTCACAGTACACTGTACACTCTGATGTGCAGTGGATTTTAAGGTGCTTCTCTCACTCTATTGTCTCTTTCTTTTTTTTAAATCCCTCACATCAAACTAAGCAACCGTGTTGCATTTCAGGTGACAAAAGGCAGCACAGAAAACATGGCATGTAGTCATTGCTGTGTAATAGCACACCGCTAGACTGAAAGTTAGTCTACAAAGGAAAATACACTATGCTGGAAATGGACAGCAAGCATAAATAGATTTTTTATTTTGAAGCACTCCATGACCCCTTTCGATCCCCATGCAGGTACATTGTTCCTGTGCAGGCAATTTTAAGCAATCTAACCTGTCACAGCACTCACTGGATCTCAGTGGTAGCTCAGTGCAATTTTAGGACCAAATGTTCCATCTAGTATCTGTTGTATGATGGATTGCATGAGAGGCCCATGTGCTTTTTTAGTTTAGCAGACAGGAACATCTATGGGACAATTCTGCAAAACCATATTCCAAATGGGGGGGAAAAAAATCTATGAAGTTGGGAAAGTTCATTATGTTATAGTAAACAGTTGGGGGAAAGCTAACAGATGGGATCCAAAGTCCAATCTCTACTTAAAAACTCAGTACACACCAATACCAATGATTTGCTTTGGTTACCTATTCTTGAATTTCTTATATTCTTATTTCCTCTTGTCCACGGTGTCTTTCTGTTGTGTCCCTCAATCATGTCTGCTTTTAGGTGCTGTGATCATATCGCCTTCTGTGTCCTTTGCTTTATCAGCCAAGGTGATTATGTTTTTGGTGGCGTTTGCATGCATGTGAGTCATTCTGTCTGTAAACAGAATATCAAAAGGTTTCGAATGAATTCTGATAAAACGTTGTAAGGCTGCAGCGTGGGGTCATGTTAGCAACCCATTATAAGTTTACATCTTACGTCCACCGAGGTCTTCAAGGTCAACTTCACGATTTATTGGACAAAAATTGACAAGAAGCCTCATAACTTAGAAACTATGATTCTTAAAAGTTGTGGTGTGTAGTGTCAACATGTAGAAAGATTTAAAACATCTGACCCCTCCTTCAAGGTCAATAGATTGTTCTGAAGGTCAAAGTGATAACAGTGCTTTAAAACGATGTTTCTTATTGACATTGTTTGCACTTACAACGTATACACATGCAATAAGCTCAAGTTATTCATGTCCTAATATATACAAATCAATATTATCCATTGCCTACTGGTACCCTGTTTGTGTAATCAAAGCTAACATCTGTCATGCTACCCTTATATGACTTTTTCTGCACTATGACTACATTATGACTACATTTAAAAAGGCTCATCAGCCTCAGCCGAGCTTTACGCCTAGCGCTGATTAGCCACTGTTATCGTGCTAATATGCGACACATTATACCCTCTAAAGATGAGCATGTTAACACCATCACCTGTGCACATTAGCATTTAACTGAAACACCGCTGCGTGAAACATCAGCCTTGCAGAGGCGCCAGCGTGGCTCCGAGAATTGCTCCCTCACAGACAGACGTACGGTGTACATTCATCTCTGTGTGTCTGGCTGCTGCTGGATTGGCAGCTCGGTGACTCTCTTATTATTATACGTGCACTTGTAAAGGCAGGACAGCTCTGATGCCTGTTGTTGTTTGTTTTATTGAAGATAGCCAAGACTTCAGGTTGTCTTCTTGGTGTGTGAATTTTAAGAGATTGAAAGAGAAAATGGAAATGTAAAATCAATGAGGTTGCACCTGGAAACCCCTGGCTGCCCTTCAAACAATCACTATACTCTATTCTGAATTTGCTGACAGTGACAACGGCTGTGATGAATCTTAAGTGTAGGTTGACCTGACTTACTTGAATATATTTCTTTTGTATTAAAGCATAAGCAGATTTCTATAAACAGATCAAAAGAATCTAGAGTGACTATGGACAGAGGCAGCTTCAACAGCGACGGGTTACATGATGAGTGACTTATAACTGTAATTTTAAAAAGGAAAACTCACATTATTTATTTGAAATACATTCAAGCTGATGGTGGACATAAAGACTGACCTGTACTGTCTCTGAGTGTGAGTGCCTTGAAAAGCTAAAAGAAAAAAGGAAGAAAAAAAAAGGAAAAGAAGAACAAAAGCGATAAGCCAAGCAAGGAATCAAGGTCAGTTTGCCTGATTTCTGCTTTCATCCAGTCACAGTGTGAACAGAAACAGGAATTTATTATTATTTTTTTTTCTAATTTGCAACCTTCGGTCTTTTGTGGCGAATATGTTAAAAGTCTTTCAACATTTGAATCCAACATAAAGAAAAAACAAACTTGCTGAATTGAACTGACACAGTACAGGACGTTCCTGGGATTTTGTCCTTTGATAAATGAAATAATTTGAAAAAGACAGGAGGAAAGTCATAAGAGCTTCAGACAAAACCTTTAAAGCTCAAAGAAGCCTTATAGATAATTTGTGCCCTTGATAGAGCAAAAACCAAAGGAGGTCGCAATAAAAAGCTCAATAAATGTGTGAATTTAACTAAAACGCTAATGAAAAGACAGAACAGAAAATCTAAAACAGGGCATGGCATGATTAGAAACATGAAAGCAACAAGTTAAATACCGTGACTATGAAAACCACAATAATTAATTTTGTTATGATGAAACATTTCCGTCTGCACCGCTGCTTTTCGAAAATGGTAAAATGACAAACTTTCCCCCGGAAACATTCTCGTGTAATCGGGGACATAAGAGGGTAATGTGCTGCTAATCAAATGCATTTGATTAATTGATCGCAAGCAAGTGTGACCACTTGTGTAAAAGCAGAAATTTGGGCTGTTTGCAGGTGTGGTGCATTCAGGTGTTTGTTGACACAATGACACAACCTTGCCAGTCCGAGCAAATTCACCCCAGACTGTGTAATGTTCAGAGAAAGTGCCAAATTCCCCTAAAGCTACATCTTAGACTTTACATGCCTCGGTTAGCACGTTACACATTAAAATTGACTGTACAACTAGAAAAAGACTGAATGAGCCTGTGGCTTGTTTGGGAAAGGTTGCTTCATTCTGAAAAGAAACATGGCAACACGGCTTAGGTTGGCAAAGTTGCATCTGAACAAACCACAAGAATTGTAGAACAATGTCCGTCGGACAGACAAGAACCAAGTACAGATGTTTGGTTATAATGCACGCAGCCACGGCAACCAGACACAGCATATCAGCACACGGTGGTGGAGGGATGATGATTCGGACTTGTTTTGCTGCCACAGGACCTTGCTATTGACTCATGGGCTGTTTGAAGTTTTTCCCAAGACTGCGGAGAGTTCTGTGAAAACTTTCTTTTCCACATTACTGTAGCTGGTCACTAAACTTGTCCGTCTGCTGTTTGGTGTTGAGACAGAAACATAAGAGTGGATTTGTCAGAGCTTGGTGATAACAGTGTTGGCTGCAGGTGGAAATTAGTTTTAAGAGCAAATTGAAATGAAAACAAAAACATTGTTCTCAGTTTGTTATTAATTATTGATTTTTTAAAAAAAAAAGTAATTTGCAAAGGTTTCAACAAAGCTGTGAGGTGAAATTATTAAGAATGTGCATGGCTGAAAGGGGGGCAGCAACCTAAGCAGTGAAACCCAGACCTCACTGCTGGCTACCCAGCCACCTCCTCCAGCTTATCAGGGGTAAAACCAAGGTGTTTCCAGGCCAGCTGAGACATATAATCTCTCCAGTCCTTGTTGGCCATGCGACACACACTGCACCTGACCCCTATGCCGCCTCATGCAGGCGGTGGGCGTAGAAGAGGACAGGCCCGTGCCTCCACCTTGCACACTCCCTTTAGCACTCTCCCCAGGCATGGCTCCATTATGGGCCCCCATTCACCCAGTCTTGGGCACGGTAAACTGTTCCCGTGATCTTATCACAGGAGCTGTCTGACTCACGCTTCATCTGACTCCTCACGCAGTATCAATTTGCTATATGAGACTCTATCAGGGTGCAAAAGCCCCCAGACAACATAGCCCCTGGGATCCCTGGGACATGCAAACCCCTCCCTCGCGATAGGGTGGCGATTTGTGGAGAGCCTAAAATTAGTGGGGGGGTGAATGATTAAAAAATTATTTGACTTAAAAAAAAACCCACTAGTAAACCTAGTCAAATAAGGCAGATACGTAATGCCATAAGATTTCTTTATAGTTGTACAGATATGAAAGAAGCAGATTAAGCACTGATTGTCCATTATAAATCATGTCCTAATTATGATAGGAAACACACGGCAAACCTCCTACCTTACATAAGAATAAAAATAAAAACGAGAAAATATGAATAGAAGGAAACTGTGAAGTGAATATACTTTTGAAGGCATCCTGAAAAGCACAATAAACAGAGGGAAGGGAATAATAAAACAAAATGCTTCAGTCAAAACTAAAAGATGCAGACAAAACACCGCTGCTTAACCTCCCCCTTGAAAAATAATAGAAATGAAACAGAAGATTTTTCTGGTGGAAAGGCATGAAGACGGCATTACTTGTCACCAGTGTGCCTTTGGAAAAACAATTTTCTCTCAGACAGAATTTAAAAAATTTAGCTCTTCATAATTCATATTCCATCTCTTGTAAGAAAGCACAGAGGCATTTGCACATCTACATCAAAGGCACTTTTGAACATGCTTTTCTAAGGGATTGAACTTGGTATGATCGCTATAGTCATTTTCAGAAGGTGCGGTTTTATGCTGGCAGGTGCAACGCAGGCCTCGGGTCAATTTTGATAATCCCAAGTGTAAAGTCTTACAGCATAAGCTATACATCTTTCAGGATATTCTATAGTTCCAATTAATAGGATCTGAAATTTGGACATGTTCCATTCCAAACTGTGCCAGTATGATAGAGCTTTCAACCATATCATGCGGTGCTCATCAGCAGATAGCGCTTGCTGTCTTGTCATGGGAAAAAAAGATTTGTTAACACACAGTTAGAAGTTCATTTCCAGGCTTTTCAAAACTTGTGAAGTGATGAAGACAGTTGACAGTGTTCGGAAAGGAGGACTGGCATTGTGGAACTAATGTCCAGCAGAGGAGAGCAGGGTGTAGTGTGGAGAGGATGCTTTTTTGTTGTTGTTTTATTTATTTTCCTGTAGACAGAGTTGGCAAAGCGCCACGTGCACACACATATCCAGAGTCAGTCCATTTGGGGTCTGTGTGCGAGAGATAGGCAAGCTCAAGGTCGCAGCTTGAGGTAGGAAACTACTATGTGTGTTCATATTTGAGAAAAGACAGATACGGGGAAGGAAGTTTGTGTGCTTCATTTCTCTTATGCATACTCAGGTCGGAAATATGCAACCTGGTGTGCAAGTATGTAAACAAGCGTGCACACAGCTATGCACTTTTGAATACTCTGCACTCTTTCTACAGACTCTCACACTTTCTTTGAAACATACTTGAAGCCAGTTTTCCAGCTCGTCGTTCAACACGTGTTAACACACGGTGTTGTGTTCATCGGAGTGGACGGATGCTCCGGAGTTGTTTAGCAAATGAAAGGAATGGAATTTGGGTCTGTATGCAGCACGACCCAGCACTTAGCCAAAAGATTATAAAGCCGTGACCTTTTGGTGGTTTTACATTTGCAAAGAGAGCAAAGAGAGTATTTTACAAAGGAGACAACTTTTATTACTTTGAACCCAAATGTGGTCACACAGAATTTAACTATGTCAGCTCTTATGGGGCAAAATTCTCACATAAAACTGATGCTGTTTGCAATTTAAATGCTTGTCCTGAGAACCAAACTATGGAGTCTGTCAGTGGTTGTAGAGGGAAAAAAAATATTTTGAAGCCACAAAACTAAAAAAATATCACACATCATCACACATCTGAGAGTCACTCAGGTCTCTCAGGCCAATGTCCCCTCATGTTCCCCTGCAGTTTGCAATCTGGCTTCATGGTAAAAGTCTGGTACATTGTGCAGCTTTGTGACTATATACGTGTATGACACATGCACAAATTAAACAAATATGGGAAAGAATTAATCAAAGTACCTCTTGTACACATCCACTGACAATCTGTGTACTAAATTGGGTGCTGGAATATTAGTTCCCCATGGTGACCATATGGGTTTCATAATATCTTGTGCATTTACAGTAAATCTGCAACGGCTTTGCACATTTGATTTGCTTGCACTGGCGATGGAAACACATGAAAAAGGGGGATAGGAAACGATTTCCTGTAACAGACACAAATAAGCTTGATATTTTTTGACCAGCTGTAGATGATCTCACTCTGCGGTTTAGCCAGCAAGTCAGTCCACATTATGAAGGCCTTGTTGGAAACATCTGAATGTTATATTTGCAGCAAGTTTTCATCCATATTTATATTCTGTCCCTCTCTGCCAATTTATGTCAGTGCCTACAAAAGCCATGTGACAAAAGACGCAAGCAAGAATGTTAAATTTAACTTAGCAATAAAGTCCTTGTGATATTGTTGTTGATCGTGTTGTATAAGCAGCTTTCCAAAGAGCTACAATTATCACTCCGTTTTATTTTTTTTATGTGCTGCTGCGCAAAATGGTCCAACTTCTCAGCAGCTCTAATAACTTGGCCCATTCACATGCACTTTCCACATTTCTGTTAGCCTGTCCACTCAGCCACAAGAGGGTAAGGGTTAGTCCACACTTCAGCTATAGTCATTTTTTTCCTCCCATTGCTCACAGATTCAGCCAAGGCGGACGCAGTTGGCTGTGTTCTCAACCAGTGCTTGGCTTTGCTAAAAGCTGTGAACTGGATTTAAAATGATAATCTGTATCATCGGTTGCAGATCCTGTCATTTCGCTGTCATCTGTTTTGATTGTTTTAATACAGTATCTACAGGAAACCGTCGAGTCGATGATCTGGCTAAAGGTTAATGTGAAATATCATAAGATGAAAATACTTTTAAGAGATGTTACACTCGAGTGGAGTAGCTTCGATATGGAGCTTTCAAGGATCATCTGGCAACAGTGTTTGTGTGTGTGTGTGTGTGGTCTATAGGACTGGCACTGCCCACTTGTCTGGTCCACTGTTACCATGACAATCCCTACATTGCACCAAGCCAACACCATATGGTTGCTATGGTAACATTCCCCCTTTTTTTGGCTGTTTCCATGAGCCAGGTGTATCTGCCAGCTGGTAACGACAGGTGGATGGTGGGAGTGTGTGTGTGTATGTGTGTTTCTGTTTGAGAGGAGACAAACCAAGAACACTGAGCCTTCAGAAGACACAGTTCTGTGAAGAATGAAGCAGAAGGCCGCGGTTCTACTCATCTCTAAAGACCGACATTCAGAATGATCTGTTCATTACTTGTTAAGCTCTATATGGGTCCATAGAACTTTTTCCTTTACCTTTGCTGCAAGACGCTAACCAGTAGTTCAGCAGTCTGTTCAGCATTTGGAGGCAGGGAATGAGAAAGTCATAGAGTAGTTTTGCTCAGTAGTTAATTAATTGCATCCTGCAACATATCCTGAAATTTTGTCAGTACTACTTTAAAATTTGCTAGGTTTTAATTAATAAAATTACAGTTATCATGGAACTGATGGCACCCACCAGCGCTGGCATTGGCTGTCATGTGCCATTTGCATGCTGTGTTATAGTGATTGTTTCTTCTTTCCTGGCTGCATACATGCATCCAGTAGGTAAAATGGGCTGGAATAATCCACGACGGTGTTTCGGAACAGTGTTTGAATTAATGAGCATTCAAACCCGATAAGCGGTTTAATGCACATCATTGTCAAATTAGTTAATTTTTCATGGGCTGCACCCTGGTGTTACTTCTAGTGACAGCTTGGAGATAGGAGATACTTGCTCAGTGTTAAGAAAAGGATGGCATGCTCTGGCCCACTTACACTATCAACACACTCCTTTTCCTTCTCATCCCTGTAACGTGCTCATGGTGTAGATGGAAATAAACTTCACTCCTGGTACTCAGCATCTAGCTAGTGCTGCAGAAAAGACGTTATCCTAAATGGAGTAAAAAAAAAACAATTTAAGGGCAGGTTATTTGAAATATAAATATAGATTTGACACAAAAAGTAAGGAAACGATGCAGTAAATCCTATAATGTTGGAAAGCCTGCTAATTTACCCTTTAAAAGGTGTCACATTTGTAAGGAAAATGCATTTGTGGGTTGAGCAGCAGAGTTGAATATTGGGTTGTCTGCACTCCTGAGGTCTCACAAATATTTTGACTTAATTTCCATCCTCACACTGCTGTGTGTGCTGTGTGCATATATGTATCCACAACAAAAAAAATATGGATTTTTACTGAAATAGCATTGCCTGTTAGTGTGACTAGTTATCAAAGTGGCTGATATTCACGTGTCACTTGGGTTTCAGAGGAAACTGGGTGTGTGTAGTTAGTAAAAAGTGTCATACAAGTCAAAAGATTGCTGCTTATCTACATTGTTGAAATAGCTCCTTACACTGTTGATCAACCAGTTTACATAACCATCAGTGAAACCATCAGTGAAACTGCAGTAGCCGCTGCGCTTCATTGCCAAAAATCAGGAAGAATGCAGCCCCTGAACTGAGAGAAAGCCAGTGATGTAATTAGATGCATGGGCATGCTCAGAGCTGGGCATGTCCAGCAATGAAGGCAGAAGTTGAGATTGCAGCACTGAAAAGCAGCTGTGGAGATAAAAGAAAGCAGAAGAAAAAGCTCTATTTTTCTTTTTCAAATAAGCAGCAAATTCATGTTGAGTTGCGGTGAGATGTGATTCCTCCACATGCTGCCTTTCTACAATTAGTTGCCAACTCTGGCAGATTTGTCAGTTTTTTTTAATGTCACACAGCAGGGAAAAAGAAGACATTTTTTATAAAATATAACAGTATAAAGTAAATTAAATATGATTTTATGCTGCTTTTTTATGTATTTAACTGCTTTGTCCTAACAGAACAAGAACTGCCGCATCGCTTCATCTACTTAAAAGTTAATTCCTCAGTTATGCAGATTTTTTTTAACGCACTGACATTGCTGAGTCACAAACACACTTTTTGTCAAATGATTAAACTGCAGCACAACTTATGTTCTTGAGAAAGCGTGCAAAGAAAATTGATTTCCTAGCTTGTGATTATTCAATTATTATCTAGCAAGTTATCATTTATGCATTTGTCATAGTGTAATGATTGCTAGGCCCTGGAGATCCAATATCAACATTATAATATAGTTTTAAAGTGAATGACTCAAATGATGCTTTATGCGGTGTATAAAGAATGGACCTGTCCCAAAGCCGGGGTCATGAGGTTTCTGAATGGCGTTCACAGCAGGCCGGAAAGGACAGAGAACATTAAAAATGACACGGGAGTTTGCTCTTGCCAAAAGAGGAATGCTTGTGTGTCCTGCTGCTTTTCTTACTGTATGTGTGTCACTCAGTTTGTCACTGTACATGTATACACTATATATCTGTGTGGTGTTGTGCCCAGAAGAGGAGAGGAGGTAAATTCATGTCAGAATGTTTTTGCCACAGGCACGGCAATTATGGCAGTTTTTAATAACTGTGCTTTATAATCATTTAGCACTGATGATGCACACACACACACACACACACACATGCACACATCTCTTGAGGCACTAATGAATTTAGATGTGATAGGCGCTGAAGCTGAACTTTGGAGGTGGCGGGGGGGGGGGGGGGGGGGCAGAGAAAGATGGATAAATCACAGGAAGGCCGAGAGATAGAGAGGTGGTGAAATTTTGTTTTCATTGTGACAAAATAACAATTTCTGCATGAAAACATTGTGCTGTCTCGATTATTTTTCATCCCGTTTACATCATGTTTAAATTGAAATGATTAATTGAAATGATTAGAGTTTATAAAAGCACGAGTGAACTTGGTTGTGACTGAGAAGCGCTGCGCTCTGTAGTTACTGACATTTGGTTTGGAATAAATTACATTCTACAAACGATAACGACACTGATGCTGGATGCAGGTTACATGTCGAATGCAGTGATCTCCAAATGTCCAGTGATGTATTTTCCAAACTGGACTCAATGATAATGAGCTGCTTTGCAAAATTTTCACCCAGTGCGCTTTGCTTTTATTTTCTTGTTAAATGTTTAGTCCATTACTCTATGACTCTGACAGTAATTCTGATCAAATAAGCAGTCTAGCAAGGAAATGAATGTCATTAAACTGCTAACACTTCACAGACGCAGAGGTTGCGAGCAGATGCTGCTTGTTTTTAACGACTCATCAGCCAAAAAGGTAAGAATCACCAAATGAATCCCTTTTTGTGCGACTCGGTGCATTAAGCCTCTGGTGTACTTTCATCCTGGCATAGAGGCTTTTACCTTTAACGGTAATCTGTCTCAAGGCTTTTGGGAAAAACATTCAAATTAAGTTCTCTTGTGAAATTTGAAACTTGAGCTGACACTAGCTTGGGACTTTGGGTGTTTTTATCAGCAAGCATATAACTGATAACATTCATATTCATTCACATTTACTCATTTACACTCATTACACCTGAGCATTTTCAGAGGAACGTCTTGTTGTTTGTTAAGCCACTTAACACGGAGCTATGAATCATTCACCTCACTGAAGAAATGAACCAGTGTTGTTTCTGCCAGTTTCAAACTGTAGCTTTAGACACTTTGTTTCTAGCAGCCTGTTGCAAAAATAACAAAAAAACCCAATTTCTTTAGATGAATCTACAAAGAATGTTAAAGTTAACACTGTTTGACAGGCATAAAATGGCTTTTTTGCACCAACAGGGTGATTCCTAAAGTGTGGCATATGCCAGCATGGTGTGCAGTGTGTCCTTAAAACATCGATGGAAATGGGACAAAGTGGAGGACAAAGGAAGAAGTGGCAGGCCTGAAAAACTATCTAATGTGATGAGTCCAGGACAGGTCCCGTGAGATGGTCGTTTCCCGTGTCCACCTCAGCACCGCTGATCAGAAGTGGATGGTGGTCCCTCTGCTGCTTCCTGCTGAAGTCCACGATCACTTCCTTTGTTTTGCTGACGTTGAGCAGAAGGTGGTTCTCCCAGCACCGGTTCTCCAGGCAGGAGACCTCCCTCCTGTAGGCTGCCTCTTCATTGTGGGAGTTTAGTCCAACAACAACCATGTCGTCAGCAAACTTAATGATGACGTTACACATTGATGTGGCCTCGCAGTTGTGGGCAACTACAGCAGACGGCTGAGCACACAGCCCTGGGGCATTGAGGGTGAGGGGAGGGATGAGGTGACGTGAGGTGACCCACTTGTACCACCTGTGGTCTGCTGGTGGGGAAGCTGCAAACCGACCAGCACAAGAATGGGTCCAGGCCCAGGTCCAACAGCTTAGAGATCAGTTTGTAATCTACAAGCAGCACTCTCACATAGTTCCCTTTACCACTGTCTGCATGGGAAAGGGTCTAATGGAGGAGGAAGGTTATGGCGTCGTCTGTGGATCTGTCTGGCCCGGTATGCAAACACTGGTGGTCGAGGTTGGTGGACAGTGAGAAGGTGATGATTATCTTGATGATCATCAAGATGTTGGCGCCAGCAGAGATCTGAAACAGGACCATGAGAGATGCTTCTGGGCCTTTAGCTGAAGGACCAGATCATGTGTTTGCAGTAGCCTCGTGAAAAATGGTCTCAAGAAGCAATTCTCTTAAGGAAGGGAAACAGGGAGAAAAGCTTGAGGAATTCCAAATTAACCAAGAACTGGTTTGTGAAATGTGAAATTCTTGGATTAAATCATTGTCAATATGTACGGAGGAGTGTCTTCAGCCATCTGTAAAACATAGAGGAGGCTCCACCATGATTGGAGTTGCACTTCAGCCGGCGTTGTTGAGGATCTTGTCAAAATAATGGAATTATGAATGCTGAAAAGTAGTCTAGCAAGGAAACGAACGTCATTAAACTGGCAGCGCAGTAAAAGCATACCTGGATAGAAATAACACACACTGTCAGTCATGGATTGGCCTTCTCAGAGCCCTGACCTCAACATTATTGAAGCAATATGGAATCATCTCGGCAGAGAACTGAACAAAAGGCAGCCAGCCTCCAACGAGGAGCTTTGAATGTCCTTCAAGAAGTCTGGAGAACTCTTTCTGAAGACTGCTTCAAGAAATGACAGTACAGAGAGCTCAGGCTGTGTTGAAGAACAAAGGTGGTCACACCAAATATTGACTTTCAAGCTCATTAGAATTGTACAAACACTATTTTTTGCCTTATACAATATTTGCATTTATGGTTGCACATTTCAGTAAATAAATGCACTTACTGTATTTCCCATTTTTCAAGTAAAATATAAAGAAAGGGGTGAGGTGTGGCTTAAGACTTCTGCACAGGTCTGTATATCATTCAATAAACTGCCGGTTTGTCTACTTACCAGAAACGTCTACAAGCGTAGTTTTCTTTGAATCGGTTTCACCACTCCTTCAGCATGAGCACAGAATGCAAAAGCTTTTTAGATAAATAAACCGGCCTCCTCTCTTCTCGTCTCCTCTCCTCACAGGCTTCGACAGGTACTGAGTGTGGCAGAGCTGAGTGAATTGGTTGCTGAGATGGGTCATTAGCTTTTCGCCCTCGCCATCGATCTGAGGCAGAAGAGACGTGGGAGAAAGAGAGCGATAGACGCAGCGAGAGAGAGACAGGAGCGCGGCTGGGCCTTTAAATTGAGACGATTGGAAAGAACGAAACAGTGAATGAAGTGACTGCAACAGGACTGGCCAGGTTAAATGGATTAAACTGTCCAGAATGCTTTGTTTTAACTTAATGTTGCAGGTCCAGTAAGTGAGTCTGATAAGGCAGCCATTTTATGCCCTGTTGTGCACGACACCACAGACAGTTTATTTGGAAATTCAAAATGGCACAACAGAAATCCATAAAACCAGCAAAGGGGGATTATTTATCTTAACTATGTGGACAAGTTAATCTACTGATCAGAATTAATAAATTACCTCCCCTACTTTTGCAGGAGGGGTGGCAATGTTAGTCCATCACATCTTTGCAGACACTTTTCCACTTTTGATTAGGGGATGACTCCCAGACCTGCGACACGCTCATGATATTTTACAATTTTTTAAAGAACCTAACCCCAGTAAGTGCATGTCTGTGGGAGGAAACCCACACAGACACATGCAAGCTCCACACACACACAGAGAGGGAGGCCCAGGCCAAGGAGGACTCGAACGCAGACCTTCCAGATGTCATTCTATCTGTGAGGCAGCAGTGGAAACCACCACACCACTGATTTGGCTTTGAACAAATAAAATATAACTGATTTGAACTGTCCTAAAAATAAAAATTTAATTCAATTAAATTTTATTTATACAGCACCAAATCACAACAAACAGTCACCTCAAGGCGCTTTTTATTGTAAGGTAAAGACCTTACAATAATTACAGAGTAAACCCAACAATCAAAACGACCCCCTATGAGCAAGCACTTGGCGACAGTGGAAAGGAAAAACTCCCTTTTAACAGGAAGAAACTCTCTGGGATCTTTGGGGTATTTGAAGGGAAAAGATAAACAATATTTTCACTTCTTACTTTGTTAATTGCAGTCTTTTTGGGGATGCAGGCCT
>VOQJ01022007.1:3190-16080 GCA_015052665.1 Apistogramma diplotaenia | reverse complement strand
GCTCTTTCTTCTTTTATTTTGTAGGATATTTTTGAAAAAAATAAATATTTTTAAAATAAATCCATCAAGAGTTTATTTGAAGATTTTAAGGAGAGCAGGAAGGTTTTTTCCCCCCTCATGTCAGTCCAGACCTGAAGAGCGTGGATTGGTCGAAGATGGGTTGAAGATGAGAATTTTTAACTTTAAATTTTTTTCTTTTCTTTTCTCAATAATTTTTATTATGTTTCATTATAGTAGGGCAATCATTTATAGACAGACATTGAGATATATATATAATACACACACACATATTTTTTTGGTTTTGTTTGGTCCAAAGCTCCATTTCTTAAGAAATGTAAAGCGAGGACAAATAATGCTTTAGATGCTACATAACAATTTAGCAACTGTCGTGTTTCTCTTAGTTCACTAATGACGAAGTTCTTTGTGCTACTCTTTCTTGTACTGCCTGCCCTACTGCAATAAATATCATATTAACTACAAATATTTACTACAAATACTGTCATCACAGACTGTAGTCAAACAGTCCTTACAGGATGATAAAATCGACATGATAATAGCTTTACCACATTTCTTATCTAATAAAACACCCCAAAAATTTCCACTTATAATTTTTGGAGCCCCACAGACCGGTGTGAGAGTTTACGTAGCCGTGAATGTGCCTCAGTAATAGCTGTAAGGTTCTCAGCGGTGCCTGCGCTACTAAAGCGGAGCCGAGCTCTCCGTCTGTTTTTATGAGGCAATAAATTAGATCCAATCTCTGCTTATAGGTGTTTTTATTGTCTGTTAGTCCAACGGAGATGTAAAGGGAAGTGCGGCCATTATTTATGGGAGCCTGATTTATGTCCCAAGTTTTATGTGGCTCTCAGCCCTCCGAGCACGCGGGTGTGGAGAGCGAGAGAGGGAGAGAGTGTGTGGGGTTGGTGATCACGTGATAGGGCTAAGGCGCAGGCCTAGGGGCTTTTTTAGTCATAAACACACAGCAGACACATAGCTAGCTGAGCTCCGTGTAAGAGGAGAGATGCACAGATACGAACAACAACTTCAAAGAGGAAAGTAGTGGGAGCTTCAGTCTGGGGAGCGATTACAGCGTTACAGCAGCCACAAATCCAAATGTTAAAGTGTCTAAGAGGGGGTTTGTCGACAGCGCTCTATGCGTTTCTGCATGGGAACATTTAAGACAAGAACATTTTCTCAGAAATATGCACATAGCCTGCACACCTCCAACCATCTGCTGGACAGCGTCATGGTTTCCGAAGCTGTGGTATTGGGATCATAAATTAATCAGTGTCCACTCACTACATTTCATTATCTTTTAGCAGAGATGCACCAAGCTGGTATATCATACTGGGATTTCAGTAGCTGATATTTTTCTATTAGGTCACACAAGTTTTGCACTAGCTAAATGTTCAGATTAGCTTGGATGAAAATCAAATGGGAAGATTTCATCGTCACCCTGGAAAAAGGTTGAGTAAACAAGAGCAAAATTAAATGGAATCAAAAAAACATTAGTATTGGCATCAAGTTTCAATACTTATTATGGATAAACATTGATACATAAGGAGAAGAGGAGCTGCTGTCAAGCAAAATAAATCAAATTGTTTAGGCAACAGAAGACTTTTCAGTCAACTTCCTGCTGGCAGTGAAGTGATCTTCAGCAGCAGGAACTGCTGAATGTGCCAGAGGAGAGCTCAGTTTGTCACACAGCTCTTTAGCTAAGTAACAAAGAACAATCAGACTGTATTATTGCAGGCTCTGTACCTCACAATAAAAATGCCTCGAGGCAGCTGCTGTTGTGATTTGGTGCTATACAAATAAAACTGAAGTGAACTAACCTGCAGTTGCAAAAAAACAAAACTAAACAAAGAAACCAGCAAACAAAAGGGACAGAGATTAGTACAGTTTAACAGCGGACAGGCAGCAAACCAAGCTCAAACTCTGATATCAGATATTGCAGCTTCTATTTCAGGTTTTGTAGAAATAGTTTTTCCATTTGATGATGCAGCCCGATGGCTGTGATTAATGCACTTTTCTACTCGAGCAGTGCCTTCATCCCTCTAGTTTGTAAAGCACAGAGAAGCAGAGAAGGTGTTCCCTTTGATTTCTGACATACTATATGTGACTGAATGGCTGGGAAAGTTTTCTGACTCTGTGCTTTAGCCTCAGGCTTTGACCCAATATTCAGTTTTCACCCGAGTCAGCTCATCTCTGACCCGCAGACAAGCTGTTTGAAAGATGTCGCAGCCACACCTCACGTGTGATTCCAGAGCAGCATTTGTTTCCATATTTGTCACCTCAAAAGTGGAACAAACAGATTAACTTTATGATACGATTATACAGTTTCGATAAGTTGAACACATTTCCTTTACCTGGTGACTTAATTGTAAATAATCCCACAAAAGCTGTGTGAAAGTTCAGCTACTAACATGTCATCAGACACCCGGTCAGCTGCTGTTTCAGTGTTAATAAGAGCAGCTAACTGTGCTGTGTGTGGGGCAGAGGACTGCTCCACAGTCTGATACCGATGTCCCTTAGCACATAAAGTAACAGGCAGTGATTCTGCCATTCTAGTTGGTTTTCATTTTTTACCTTTTGGGACGATAACACTTCAGTCTCTCTTTGTTTTAAACCAAACCAGTCAAGCTTTACACTTGTGCCATTCTTAAAAAACTGAGGCTAGCTCTGAATAACATAACATTTTATTAAAGAATTGTTCGACAGACAACTCTCCCAACAGTGAAAGAAAAAGGAGCTACAAAGGACAAAAGAAGAACTTGTTTTATCTCCAAAAAGACTTGTTCTTTTTTCCAGCTAGTAGTTAGTCTATATTTTTCCACTATGCATGGGTGGTTCACCAATCCCCACACTTGCCTTTTCCCCTGTACAAGCCAAGACATTTATGTACAAGGGTCAATATAGGAACATAAAAACTACTCATTTTCTTCTAAAATACAAGAACTAAAAAAATTTAACTTTAGTACAATGGACAAGAAGAAACAATGTTTTTTTTTCTTTCATAACAGGTAAATACTAAAAAAGTACAGTATTTTTTCTCGATATAAATACATGAAGGATAAATAATAGTAATACAAAACAGAAAGTCTTTTTTTTTAAAACTGGCTATAACAAATAAATATTTATATATGAATGTTCACTTGAACACACATTGGCAAAAGACGCTTTGATTGGAGGGCCTTTCGTCTTCAAAATAAGATTTTTATTATTATTATTATTATTTACCTTTAACCATCAAAATGTAAACTCTAAGTGCAACAATGATGCCCAGATGTGACGAGCATTTGTGTAAAAAAACCTTTTAAAGACAAAACGAGGGATTTACTTTCTGCACAGCGGCGAGTTTAGGGAGGATCGAGCTTCCACACTGTAAAGCCTCAGACTCTGCCGTCCCCAAGTGAACTCGCTGATGGTCCCAGCAAATAAATCCAGTGGTTTTAAAAATGTGTTTTACACAGCAGCTCTAATTTCTGGGACATGCATTTCTTGTTCAAATATATACCCTGTATCCATGTTAAAAGTCAAGATATGTGATAACAAAAAACAAAAAAAGAACACAGGAAAAAATGTGGACTTTTACGCATTGCTGTCCACTATTGTAAGTGAACCATTCAAAAGTGATAGAGAGAGAGAGAGAGAGAGAGGGCAATGATATATCTCAACATAAATAAATAATATTCTCTGCTCTTTCGCATTTACCCTGTGTCAATAATGTGCTAAAATAAGGAGTTTAAAATGTCTCTTCCATGTCCTCTCATGTGTTTGTTTGAAGGTGTCAACAGCTGGCGTACCCTGGCTATGGAGGTGTGTTAATGAAACATTGCTAGCTTAGCATTGCTGTGTGTGCATGAAGGTATGATAGCTAAAGTAGCTTAGCACAGATGTGTGTCTATGGGAGCTACTTTAGCTGTTGAGCGCGTAGCTTCTTAAACCCTGTTGGAGTGATGGGTGGGCTGTCTCCGTGGTGATAGATGTGTGTCTACGTAGTTGGGAATGGGAGGGGGGAAGGGGTGGGGGGTTAGTCTGTGGGGAATTGTGGGAAACTTTGCCTCCTCCTTGAGAAGTCATGTGCTACTGCCACTGACAGGAGACAGTGGGTTAGTAAAGACCGGGTCTGAGATGGGTTTACAGCAGGAGGCAGAACGAGACAGCAGAGGGAAGACCGTCAAGTGGTTTCTGCAGAGGAAGATGAGCGCTGCCAGCTCTGGCTACATTTCTGATCTCCATTTCACTCTGGCTCTCTTTCTCTTTATTCCCACATGATAGAGAGACAGGACACCCACATAGCTCAGCATAACTGACAATAACATGTGTTGTCTGGAGGGGGGAGAGAACTCAGCACTATAAATCTAACCACCTTGTTAACTGGCCATTAAAATCTCAATTATTTCATTCGCAAGGAGAAGAGCGGTGTATATGTGTGCCTTAGCAAGGATCAAAGTATAATTTCAGACTAAATACTAGCTGTAAAAGAGTCATTACAGGTTTTTACTACGTGCTAGCTAAACTGCTACTGCAATTTGCCTGCTCCTACACACACACAAACACACACACACACACATGCGCACACACACTCCTTACCCCACTTTCTAGTGGATAAATCTAAAAATGGACTACAGCTCTCCATGTCTTAGAGAATAAGAACTGCATGGGAAAGTCCAGGAAAGCATTAGAAATCCATAGGATACAACTTTCTCAGTATATTTATTTTAATAATGCTGCAATTGTTTGCCTTAGTGACTATGAAAGAGTGCTGACAGTCGATCCTGTCATATCATGCAGCTGCCAAAGTGTCTCCGCACCAGTGCCACAAGACAAGTTTCCTGATATGCATTGTCTGTAGCAGCAAGGGGTGGAGACTGACTGTATACCTGACCTCTCTGATGCTTTCAATACACCTCATTTTCCTTGGACTATGAAATGCAGTGCAACTCACTATTTGAGGGTTTATGGCCACATTGTAAACATTTTGAAAATGACTGTGTAGCTATAGTGTAATTTCTCGTATGTGCATGTAAAGTTAGCATAGTAGAGACCAAGTTAGTATAAGTCTGAAATATCTCTTGAAAATGTACATTCATAATAGACTGCTGTTGTTTCCAACACTTTTAAACTGCAGATATGCCTTTTATCAAATTATGTGGCAACATGAAAGGCTTGGGTCCATTTCTGACATTTGATACTGCTGCTTTTTTCAAATTAAATTACCTGCTCTTTCAAGGTAGCACTGAAAGGTCTAGTCCTAATCAGATTTAGTGGAGCTCTTTATGAAGGCAGTGAAAACAGGGCAGAGGCAGAGAATTACCCTACAGGGGAACTGGCTGTTCCCCTCTGTGACTGCGGAGCACAGGATAAACCACTGGACGGTCCCTGTCTGCCTTGTTTTGCCTCTCATGCTGTCTCGTGCTATCCTGTTGTAGCAGTAGTGCCCTAAGTGTAAGTCTGTTAGTGAGTCGTGACTCGTTCTATGTGGTCTTCACTATTTCGTACGTTGTCATTTTGTTCCAAACCTGCTACAGGTGAGTGAGCTTGGGTGCTTCCTGGATTCTGCCCTGAGTCGAGGTGTGGTGCGCCGACAGTTCGGTGTATGTCGGGTGTGTAGGTGGGTCACAGGGACCCGGGGGGCCCCCTCCACCCACGTGGTGCTGGTTGGTGGCCGACATGGGCCCTGCGCCATTGTAGTCCATGGTTTGGTGGTGGGGTGGCGTGGGGCCGAGGTGGTTAAGCCCATACATGGAGGGCCCTGAGCCAGGCATGGGTTCCACATAGTTGGCACCCCCCACGTAGACTGGACTGGCCTGCATGTTGGTGGGTGTCCCATAGCCAGCACTATTAGCTTGCACTAAGCTGTGGTGGGGATGGGGATCACCATAGTCTTGGTCTGGAGTGCCATACTTCTGCTGTGGGGGGCAGCCCTTCATAGGGACATTCGAATAGGCAGTGGACATGGAGTAAGACACTCCCTGGTGTGGCTTTCCAAAGGATGGTGGAGATGGGGCGTCGTAGCCTGTGCTGCCTCCTCCACCTCCCATTGGGTGCATCGAATTGAGAAAGCTGGCAGACGACTGCAAGGGCAGAGGAGGAGAGCCTGTCGGTGAGGGCCCTCCAGAGCTGGAGCTCAGGCCCTTGTTCTTCTGGTCCTTCTTGTACTTCATGCGTCGGTTCTGGAACCAGATCTTGATCTGACGTTCTGATAGGTTGAGCAGGTTAGCCATTTCCACGCGTCGTGGCCGGCACAGGTACCGGTTGAAGTGGAACTCCTTCTCCAGCTCAACGAGTTGGGCACTGGTGTACGCCGTACGAGCCCTCTTAGATGATGCTGACGACCCACCAGTAGGACTCTTCTCCCCACTGCTACCGCTCTCAGCTCCTCCAGATGCTGATGAGAAAAGAAAGGGGCAGTGAAAAAACACGAGAGCACAGAGTGGAAGAAATATACAGAAAAGGAGGAAAACCAAAGACATTAAAAAAGGATGAGATTGTAAGAAAAGGGTAAAAGCTGAACCAATGGGAATAAAGAGATCGAGAAAGGCAGAGTGAATATAACATAATCAGGCTGCATACTGAAGGAAATTAAAAGCATTCAGGTTCTTAATAAAGCAGAGGGGGGTCTAGCAGGCCAACTGAATCCCTTGATATTAGTTGTCAACACTTCATAACAGTGCCAGTTATTAAGCTGTGGAGGCCCCAGTGCTGGCCGAGAGCAGCTAAATTGCATCTCGGCTGGAACGACAAACCCCCCACAGCAACACCAGCTGCAGCACAAGGACTTGTGAGCAGGAACTGAGGTTGACCTGCACTCACTTCAATTTGCTTGCCAAGAAAAGTCAAACTTCTCATCTCATTTATGTCATCATAACACTGAATTCTAATAGAACTGGAAAGCCGTTTAAAGACACGGGAAGGAGCACGCACATTTGATAACGATGATGCTGAGCACTGAAAGAAGCTACAGTTTCATTTTGATTTATCTTTTCTGGATTTCACTGTTCAGTGGAGAATCTCATGGCTGCTGGGCTTTGGTCATCAGCAGCCTACTGGCCTGTTCTTAGCTGTGAGTGAATGTGGGCAAATGGGAGAATTTAAAGACAACCACATTCGTCAAATGATAGACAGAGAAGTGAAATTTTTGCAAATTGGAGGTTTTCTTTTTTTCCATTTCAGCATTCAGCTCATATAAGAAAAATTAGAAATTAGGGCACACAAGTGTGATTTGGCTGTTTAGTTGGGGGGGGGGGGGGGGGGGTGTTAAGGTTATGAAGCCTGCCAAACCGAAAATGCACTTGTTACTTTTTTCTTATCTTTAAGTTATTAATGTTATAGATTAAAGCTTTAATGCAAAAAGACCCCAAACCCCTGCCACACAGGTACTTTACTAACAAAAAAACCCTCCAAAACATGTTTCAAAAATCAAACTGAGATTATTGAAACACGGATTTTGTCTGTGTTGTTCCTGCCATTTGACTCAACCTGCATTAACACTGTATGCAAACAAATGAAAGACCCAGAACAGCTACATTTATAAAAGGAAACCACAGTCAGTTTCCCATTTATTCAGACCACCTGCTTTAATCTGAGTCAGTCTAATATGACAAACTGCAGTTTGTCTGGACTGGCAACAATTTTCACAAATAAAACAAATTTGGGAGCTGTTTTAAATCCCGGGAATTATATTTGTCGATCTAGTGTTATAACAGTGCTATAAAAGCCTTAGCTAATAAAATAAAAATTTATTTTGAGTCTGAAGTTTTTTTCCTGAGTGTAAATGCGACTTATAACGTTCCACATGGCACAGACACTCCTGTACTTCTGCTGTTGCTGTACTCAGCAGCTAAGTAAAGGTCAATGAAAACAGTAACATGGGATCATTTAAGTGCTCAAAGGTGGCATTTTTTCTGCCTCGACTTATATTAAACTCTCTCTCTCATCTGTGTGTGCCTCTGATATGAATATGTTGGCACGTGCATGTTTGCAGTGCCTTTGCATTAATAATAGCCGACACAGTACAGATCAGAGACAGAACTGAGATCCTATCACTGTGTATTTTCTTTGTTATATTATTTATATTTGTTTAGGCAGAGATGGAAGGATGAGAGCAGTGCCTGCTGCAGAGCAATGATGCTCTCTAAATGATTGTTTCAAATGCTCATTGATAAACAGTCTAATCTCCTTTCAGCTTTGTCCGGTCAGCTGAAAGGATTTTGAATATGAATATCACACTCATATTCATTTTTTCTCAACGATAACCACCGAATGAAATAGCATATCTGTCTGTCTCAATGACTCTGTTCTTTTCCTGTTATCAGACATGCTGATGATATTCAAATTTATCATCCACTTGCTAATATCTTCCATTTCAAATGTCTGTTCGTCATTCTCTCAGTCTCTCCCTGAAAATCTATTAATCTGTTATCATACATGACATTTAAATTCTTATATCTTTCTAGTTACAGTGGCTTTCCAATGAGCAGCAAAAATGAGAAGACAGGAGAAAGGCGAGCAGTTGGAAAGCAGTGGAAGGAGATGGAAGTGCAGGATAGATAGGCAGTAAAAGAATGAAGGGAGGTTTGGTAGACTGTAGAGTCTGCCATGAAAGTTTACACAAGTGGCTCAGATATTTATTATTCTGTACATTTTTGACACTAATTCCTGATATCGCCAGTTAAACGTCAGCTCAATTATGATTTTCAGACCTATTTCTTCCTACACACTTTTTTCCTAGATTCAGGTGACATTTGGGGATCATCAAACAGTTCAGTACCTTTAATAACCCACATGCTTGCTAAAAGTCTCTGTGCACCGTGGTAGTACACAGTCTGACAGAGATTTGTGAAATACTCAAAATATTCTGTTAGTTTTGCAACAAAAATAAATAAATAAATCGGGATGAAATACAATCATTGCTACTTTTTTAAAGTTCCTTTTTCTCAGTTGATGCAGTCCCTCTGAGCCTCAAGAACAAACTGCAGAGATAAAATATAGTTCTTACAGCTACGTATAGCTTCAACATCATGCTGACTATGCTAAAATTGTTAGATTTTGTATCCATGTCCATGACATGAACAAACGGACTTCTTCTGCATGACTGTTTCACATATTGTGATGAAACATGATAACATGATACTGCAAATCCCTCCCAACCGGCACACTGCTCTTTTTACACTTCTCATTTACCCCAATCGATACCTTTCAAGATCATGAAACAAATTCACTGTATATTTTTCCACTTCAAACAGAATGAGGGCAGCTGGTTCCTCCTGCTTCCAATGTTTATGCTAAATAACGGGCTATGCTTACTCTAACACTATAACACCACACATTTCATTTTTACACACTACAGTGCATGAATTTTCCATTTACATGCCTTCCTCCTTTTTAATATAAGTTTAATGGGCACTCCTCTTGTTTTTTATATTGCTCTGTTTTACATCCAATGTTCTTGTTCTTTTGCTAATGACAGCAAAGCAAAGCTTGGGGTTTTACAGTCATCCTGCTGGTATGCTTTGATCACTGAAAAGACTCAAATCAAGTGTAAAGGGAGAGCTTGTTTTCCATTTAGTTTAGCTATTATAACTTTATGACGATGTGCTTTCTCTAAGACGTGCACAAAGTGTTTAGTAAACTCAGTTAACCAGATACATTATTGACTAACAAAATTACCCAGGACCACAACAAACTGACTCACGAGGTACAGAGAGAAACTGCACGGTCTGGCAAATAGCCCGGTGTTAGGTTCTTGTCTCAGTTAGTGCCTGTGAGAACCTGTTTTGCCATAACAGCCTAAGAAACCTTAGAAATCCTCTGGAGATCTGATGGTGGGAAGAGGATGTTGATAAGAGAGGTGAGGAAAGAAGGATGTGGGATAATAGGAGCAAAGATGCTAATGAGGAGGGAAAATGAGGGAGGAAAGAAAGGACAGGGGGAGCCAGGGAAAGCAATAATGAGAGCTACAAAGGGAGAGACTGTGTTGTTGCTGTGGTGCTCTGTGGGGGAAATCAAAGCAAAGACCGAAAGACGGACAGAAACAGGTGTAATCTAACACACCATTGCCAGAGTTGTTGCTGGGTGAACAGTTTTTCTGCTTGGTTGTCTGACGACACTCTTTCATCCAGGGAAAGATCTGCTTGGCCATGGTTGGGTTGGGTGGCAGTGATGAGGAGGAGGACGATGTGGAGGACGATGTGGAGGAGGAAGAAGTAGATGACTTATTGGGGCCTGATTTAGAGAGTGAGGAGGCTCCAGCACTGCCACCCGGCTGCTGAGCCCCAGTATTACCATTGCTGGGGTTGGGGGGCAGTGGAGGGGACACCTGGGAGCCAGGGTGGTGCTCAGGTGGCAGGCTTGGCCGCATGCAGCTGCCATTCAGCTCCTTGGTCTTGGCTAGCTGCTGCTGCTGGTGGCTGCCATTACTACCCAGTGACTGTAAAGAGCAGGCAGAGCGCTGGTATGAATCCACATCCAGATGGGTAGCTGACTGGAAAGCCGGCTGGTGGTGGGACACTGGGACCGGGGCATCATAGCCCCCAAAGCCGTTGGCGGCTGCTCCTGCTGCCACTGCTGACCCCTGCACTGGGTAGGATGAGTAGCCACCAAAAAGTGTTGAGGAGTTGTCGTAGTATGTTGTCTTCTGCATTTCTGTTAGAAGGGGCGGCGTCTTCTTGTGCTCCGGTCCTTATTGAGAGCCACTGCCGGAAGACCATTTGGTACCGGGGGTCACGTGACGGTGTCTCTCCAATGGTCCCCTGCAACCTGACCTGAAAGGTTAGGGAGACACAGAAAAAAAATGAGAGAGATAAATCCATCTTCCTTGAATGAAAGGCACCATGACGTGAATAGAAACCATTGCTTTTCTTTCCACAGCCCCCTTTACCCTCCCCCTCCCTCCTGAACCCAGTGCACAGCCTGCAGATGCTCTTGTGAGCCACACACACACACACACACACACACACACACACACACACACACACGACTGTCAGTTCTTCATGTTACATTTTCATTTTAAATAGTAATTAACTGTATGTTTTATTCCTGTTATACTTTATTATTATTAATTTGCAACATTGCATGTAATTGTAGATTATTAGCTGTTATTGTTTTAGGAATTTAAATTATTACTTTAAGGTTTTAAACCAAGGATGACAACACGCTTTTATGCTAAATTTAAAAAAACGGAATAATTAAAATTATCATAATGAAAAATAATTTTATGTAGAATTTTTCTTCTTCCATACATTAATACGCGCACATTTATGACGTATTTATTATTTTTGCTGTTTTGCTAATAAAGCATTACCCCAACATGTGTGCTGTTACTGAACGTGACATTTTGTTGTGCAATGGCGCCAGTGGACTCATATGTATGTTCCCGTGTGACTGATGTAGGTCGTGGATTTCGTGTGATTTACTGTCTCCTGTTACCTCACTCGTCCTCGCCTACAGGAATCCTGCTGTAGCAGATTTTTGTTTCACCAGGTCTTCCAGGAAATGTGTGGAGGTTGAGAGTTTCATGGTAATAAAAATAACTGTATGTAAATATACGCAAAAAATAAAAATAAACAAAAAATTGCAGGGTAGGCTACTAGTGGGAAGTCTCTAAAACAGGGAAGGTAAAGTATAAGCTAGAACTCAAATCCCCATGTAGGAGTTTCCCCTTTGTTTATTTTATGCATTTATTTACTATTGTCTTATTTATTTAATGCTGTGGAGCAAACGGTAAATTTAAGTATTTTATAAATTGCAATTACTAGAATTTATTATACAAAAGAGAAACGGAAAAAAGAAAAATCCCGTGAAAAATCCCTTCACCAGTCAGTAAACCATTAGGGTTGAGCGGTGAGAATGCTCTATCATGGCCCCTTCAGGGAAGAAGAGGGGAAAAAAACACGAGGGTTAGCCTCCACAGACTCTATCTTGCTCTCGCCACCGGTGTGGGCCCGTGGCCGCAAAAGGCCGGTTTGACAGACGACCTGGCATTCATTTCGTCTGTGGAGATAAACTGACCAGGTGAAGCAGCTCTGCCATCACCCTCAAACTGAGCCGTGCAGGCTGCAGCTACGTCTGCAGCTACGCTTTCTTAGTCTGACTTAACGTCACTCACATATAATGCAAACATCACTTTTGTTTACTGTGTCATAAAGTCGAAGCTAATTGTGCCTTTGGTACTCCGATCGTCGGCCTCGTTTAGAAGAAGTATTAAAAAATATATCATAACGAAAAGAGCGCGTGCAGTGGCAGCCAGACAGGCCAAGCTTCAAAAAGCTGCATCGAAAATAAGCTGAAGATTGCTTCATGTGTGCCTTTCGGTTCTGTTCATATATCAACATAAATCGAAGATACTCGTTGAAAAAGAAGAAATTGGAGGTGATAAAAACAAAAGTCATATTTTTTCGAGTATGCCTGCTCTACCAGTAAAACCCCCAAACAAACCAAAACAAAAAAACTGTGAAATAATATAACCCACTTATTTTTTTTAAATGTATCCCCCTTTTTTCTGAAGATTACACAGTCCAGCCTTTCTCCAGCTCTCAGCACGTCACACATGTCAGCCATTTATCTTTCTGGTAGACAAGCTGGAATCCTAATTATTTACTCTGAGGAATAGTCCCAACGAAAGGCAGAGGGAGAGGGAGGCCGTGGCACTGAGTGTAGGAGGAATACGTTATTAAATCATATCGCTGTTTCGCCATTAAACGGGACACGTAATGTCTCTGCCCCTGGCTTGTAGTGCTGCAGCTTAATACAATCACCAACTTTACTAGACGCCTGCCTGAATAATCCACTTACAGTGACAGAGAAACAGCCACCCAAACAAAAACAACAGAGAGAGGGAGAGAGGAATTGGGGGGGGGGGGGGGGGGTGGGGGGCGGGTGTGTGTGTT